>LYUA01000682.1:102733-118412 GCA_002093875.1 Calopteryx splendens
GGGGGGGGGCGAGAGGGTGGGGGACCATTTCGTCGGCCCAAGATCGACCGCGCCTCCGCTCCCTCGCGCACGCTCCTCACCCATTCAACCCCCCGCCCCCAGAGGGGCTCCCTCTAGGGAAGTGCGCGATTCTCGTTACGCCTCCGGCAACGAATAATCGCACAGAGCATTGTTAGTGAGTATACAAAGGGACTAGGAAAGGTTACGCAGCTGTAGCGTTCCCCCATATCACTGATGAGAGGATTGTCTTGGGGAGATAAGTGATGCAGCAAAGAATTCTAACGAATGGGATTAGGTTTCTAGCATGCACATAAATGCTATTTGAAAATTTTAGTACGGGTAGCTTGTTTTTATGCAATCTGAGCTCAAGAATGAGTACGTTGACTGCAGTTTTCCTCCAAAAGAGACAGAGGATTTCGAGTGGATGTGGTGGTTAATGTACTGGCTTTCATTCCCAAGACCCAGGTTCGAATCCCGGTGGTGGCAATGATTTCTCAGTGGTAATTATATCCCTACCTGGGAGCCATAAGGAGAGAATTTTAAAATCTGCATCATCCATCGGATGGGACTTGAATGTGTGGACCCATTGGCGCACGTTGTGTAGAGTAAGCTACTGCTGACGCCAGATTTCTCTCCACTCTTCCTCCATTGCTCGAAATTTCTACATCTAACAAATTACCCATCTTTCACTAATGGCGCAAATGACCTCAGTTCTCCGTCGCCTTCCTCAGTAACTAAAACTGGTAGGAGTCAAAGAAAATGCTGTGAATGTTAAAGCTCAACTTTTGTAGATGTAGACTTTTTGGTACATTCTTATAATAAGAGAAGAACGAAGGGGGAAATGCAGAAGTTTAGAATCGTATTGTATAATATTGCGTCATCGAATTGTATTAAAATATTGCATTGCATTGCGATGTACCAAGTGCATCATAATTACTCGAACTGTTAAAATCCTTAATGATTTAGACCAGAGCGAAAGTGGTAGGAAACGAAGCACCAATTCCTTAGCACTCCTTTGATTTTAACTCTCTGTATATAGAATTTCAATTGGTACTTATATACCCATAAAAAAAGATTCAAAATCACTCAATATATCCCAGAGATTTGAAGCCTGATATATTATCTAAATTATTTACATATTTCATTTTGGGAGTGTCATCACAACTCATCCTAGGTTTTTTAGGCTTTTCATTGAGGAATTGGTAGCAACACTCATTAAGGATATAATCAGGGACCGAGTGTGTCCTATCGATGGCGTTTATTTTGTTCATAGGGTGCATTTATCACTAGAAATATAATCATAGTTACTAATATAAATGAACCTAAGTATAGCGTGGAAATACACCATGCCTAATAGGTGATAATAGTGTGATATGTGAAGAATTCGCATTGAGTATTTTACTCTACCGATTTGAATGGCATATTACCGAAACTTTGTCTTTATTATCATACTTATCATTTTACTTGACCATTGTGTGTTCTTCTGGTGAAAGTTTTAATTCTATGAAATAATACTGTTACAAGTCACCTGCCTAGCCTCGTCGGCTTCGTTTGATTTTATATGTGAGGACATTCCTGTAAGACCTAGACGTCCACGTCTTTAAATCAAAGACTATTCTTGTAAGGAAAGAAGGGGAGGAGTCAACTTCGAAAAAGAGTTAAAGATGCGGAGGGCGCTCAGTGGAGTTTAGAGAGCGTGGATGGAACGAGAGAAGCTACTCTAAGCTATTTATTCCCTTAGTATATTACTATACAACATCTAGTTGCGAAGTTACTCTTATATAGTCTCCTAGGTTCCGCAGAACTTAAAAGTTTTGGGTTTTCAAATTTAACGGTGTCAGGTTAAACACCATTCCATTTCCATTATCTGATAAAAGAAAACTAGTCATTCGTAATTTTCCTTTTAATGGTTTTACTCACGCCGCGTTTCCAAATCTTAGCATTCAGTCTTAGCATTCAGTTTTACAATTCAGTCTTAGCATTAGGGATTCTGAAGAAATGGGTTTAATTATTGAAATCGATGGCGTTCAGAGAGTAGTTAGATGTATTAAATGATATTATTATAAATTTAGTCGCACTGCTGGGTTATCAAATGAACTCACCGACCGAAGATTAAATTATTGTTCATATGTATTGCACAAATGAGATTCTGGTCTATTTTCTGATGAGGTCATAATGGATCAGAATAATTGACAAATATTTCGCTAAGGAAAGAAAATTATATACTTATTAGCCAAGTTTTTAATTTTAGCTCTCAATTTTATCTTCTTCATTATAATGCCTACTGGCCGCTCTTCTGCCATGCGTAGAGTACTATTTATATTTAGGTATAGTGTTCATGCAAAGCTATTTTAAACTAACCTTTCGTCGCTTGAGTTTTTTAACCTCAAATTTTGACACCAATTAACGAATAACGTATAATTTTTACCGTTCATGTCTAGCGAATACCAATGAATTTATTTTTCTTGTCACTTGACCAAATCATGACTTGAACCACAAGTTGAGCGGTGATGTTTTGTAGTAGAGATGTTGAAAATAAAGCTGCCTGCGACTTTTCTCAGAAATGTAGTTTCGTAAAAACTTTATTTACTAAGATACTCAAATAAATCGAAATCGATTTTCAAGTGTGCATATATCTACATGCAGACTAAAAATGGTTGAAAATGGTATGAATTACTGCTCTTTCAGTGAAAATGTGTGTTGAGTGTCAAAAATAAGAGTGAATGAAAATACCCTTTTAAAATAATAAGCGTAAAAGGAGGGAGGAATACTTCTTTATTTTATCAGTCAAGGTAATGAAAAGAGAACTAATCGCTAGTGGTGAAGACAAATTATTTTCTCTTGTGTGTGGATTATAAGAAGAACCACTTAGTTATTTCATTACGTCCGTGGTCAATTGTGTGCATTAATATCTATACTTAATTTGATTGTTGATAGTAAATGTAAATTAGTTCGGTCACCTAAGTATACGAAATCTCCATGGGTGGAGTACGAGAAATGAAAAAACGCAGTGTCTTGGTTTTCCCAAAGAACTAAAAAGAGAAATTGAAGGTTTTTGGCAACGTTAACACTATATTATAAGATGACCTGTGCATAACCTTTAGCTTACACTGTTGATTTGCCCAAGGTTTCCCACAAAATTTTGTTTTTGCTCTCTATAATGAAGAAACATTTTGGAAGTTTTTGGAAAATTATTCTGACATGAACCTTCTTCCAGCAATTTAAATTTTTCTCCTTCGAAAATTAAATGATTTGTAAAACAAGCGTTGTGATCACTTCATCTGAAATATTTCAATCCCAAGATTGAGTCATTGCGGCCCTCCAATACTCCCTTTCCCTAATGCTATCTCTCTGATGGCCCATATCGCTCATGGTTCGCTTCTGTGCATTTGTTCGTCGGCCTCTCTCGTGGGGCTATCCCTTCCATCCTCCACACTTCATTGTGCTCTAAAAATCATCATTCTCATCAGGTGTATGATCACAAATCCTCTCTCTGCATTTTTATTGGTTATATGATCGTCATTTTATTTTCCTCCACAAAAATCCATGTTTTTCACATTACCTGTCTTTTTATCACTTCAGCATTGGCCACAAGGTTTCTGTAACTTCTATTCTTCCCTCTAACCTCTCCTCTTCTTTTGCTTACAGTCTTAACATCATTAAGTAACACTATCTCCACGATTGCTTTCATTTAATGCTTGCTTACTAGTTATTTTTTATTGTTTGAATATAGTATGTAGGTACGTCTTCGTGATAATTAATTCATGGATTTAGATAATTTCCGTCAGATATCCCTAGAGCTTCTTCCATCACAATTTATTACACTTTTGATCTTTGTTTAAATCATATGCTCCAATCTTCTATCATAACGAAACATCTTTCTGTCTGCACATTGTCTTATTAGCTATCGTGATGCTAATGTCCGTGTTAATTTTCTGAAATAATTGGTGCATTATTTTTACTGTTGACTTACATGTCATCTAGAATATTTCTTAATAACACAATGCAATATGCAAACTGGAGAATGCCTTTTCTTCCCCGTTCACCTTAATTCATTCTTTGGCTGTTCTTTAAACTTCTTATACTGCTCTTTCCGAAAATATGCTGGCGTTCCTGAGAGAGGCTGCATTGATGTTTTTCTATTTTTTTATTTTTGGTTCTATTATTCTTCCATTTTCATTCGCACTTTGCCGACATGTTATTACATGACTGGCAGCTTACTCTTCTTCTGTTATAATCCATTCAAAATTTTTCCAGCAATTAGGGCATGATGTTAAATCATAACATTCATTTTATGGGACTGTTTGCCAAACTATTGAAACTTTATGGCAAGGTATTTTTTTCTTTAGCTTCTTTGAAATACAACTGCAGAAAATTTTAAAATTAATCAGAATGAAATTCGTATTTCGCTAAATATATGAATACGACAGTGGAATTGAAAATCGTTAGGCATTGTTAATGGTCATTTGAGCATGTCTGTAACTTTCGAATGCTCTTAGGAAGAAATTTACGTTTTTCATATATTCCTTTTTGTTTCTCAGCTGCAATTAAAACCTTTTTAATGGTACTAAAATAGCGTTTTATTGACGCTAATCATTTAAGTGTGAACTCTTTATCTTTTCATATTTTTATACTGTTGCTACTTTTGCAATGGAATGAAATATGATGCCAGTCATTGAATTTCTTCTCTTATCACGGTGACACAATCGGCAATTATTATGAATCGGATTATTCCGAATCTGGAGAAAAACATTTACTTAGTCCTTATTTGAAGGGAAAGTGCCGCAAGACTGGTAAAGTAGCTCAAGTCACTCCCATCTAAAACAGCGGAAGGAAAGAGGATCCCGTAAATTACCGACCAATCAACATCCATACATTGCATAGCTATTGAGCACATTATTGTGAGTAACGTATTGCACTTCCTGGATACAATGGTTTTTTTCACAAATACGGAAATTGTTGTCCGCAAGTATAGATCTTGTGAAAAACAACTCCTCAGTCCAGGAGAATCATGTAATGTTGTAGTCACTGTATTCTTATACTTATAAATGTATTTGATCAGCACCACACAATAAGCTAGTATGCAAGCATCAATTATGAGGAATTAATGAAAAGGTAGTGACTTGGGTTCACAATTTTCTCTTGGAGCGCAAAAAGAAAGAAATAATTGGTTTAGTTATTTTGGAATTTTTGATTGTAGCCCTTGGCGTCACGCAGGGCAGTTTAATCGGCCCCTTGCCTTTCCTTATTTACATAACCGGAAATTATTTTAGGATAACTAGTAATGACAATGACATATTATTCGCCAAAGATAGGGCCTTCTAGTGGGATAAAAATAACTAATCAGTCTATTAAGTTCCTTCTAGTGGTCTCAACAATATTTATGCCAGTTGTGAAGAATGGGGACTGAAACTAAATTTGAAATAGCATTGGCCATTGATGACCTTTTAGAAAAAAAAAACAAGTTACCCTTAAATCTATAAATTCGCAGGGTTAGACCCAAAAAAACGGACCAGGTATAATATCTACGAGTCACTCAAACTGCAGACCGATCTTACACGACTAAACGGCTAAGGGCTAAACACGATTTGACCATCCGCGGAGCTGGATTGAGGAAACCGAGATTCATCGAACGCATAGTTGAACATATTCTACTAGAAAAGTCAAGGATACATGGTATTTTGCGCTAGTTAACCCTTATCATCTAAAGCAGTCGTCAATCATTTTGGGCCCTGCGCAGACTCTACTAACCTTGGAAACTAACCGGATGCAGTTAGAAGCTTCCCGTTTCCTCTCCATGAAAGAATGCAGAATGCTAAGTAGAAATACGAGTACTCGTAATTTCAGTAATAGTTAGTTATATAATAATAATAGGTGATCTAACACATCCTGCCATATGCCCTAGCTGCGGTTTGTAGGGTACTATGTAGATAGATATAATAATAATGTTATTAAATAGGAACCCATAACTTTAAATAATCAAATGAGTGAATGTATTTCGAGTCAACAAAAATGGGACAGGTTAGCGGGAAAAATATGAATTTTATCTCCTACAAATATTTGGCAAGGGCACTATGAAAATAAATGCTCGTAGATTAAGCTATTGATTGATAGAATTTATGAAGGAAAATTAGTTTATTTATTTATATCTGATTGGATGATATTTATTATAATTTAATATTCAAAAGTGGAAAAGCGTGATTGGAGAGTAGTGAACTATCTTCCTCTTTAATGTGGTGTATAAATGACTTTTGATTGTATGGGCTCTTTCTTTTTATTAAATGTGTCCCTTTTGAAGTTGAAATGATTTAGTTTGATAAATAGTAGTGTTTTAAAGATTGTAGCATGGTTTATGCTGTATGTATCAACTTGTTGCATATTGTATTTAAATAATAAGAAGACGTTTAAGCATCTAAATTTCTAATTTTGAAATGTTATACTTCCATTCCACCAAAAAAAACCATTTTCCTTGAGGAACCCTGAGTGTGGCGGGTTGGAAATGGTTAAAAAATTCTCTTCTTTCTGAAATAAATTTATTTAACGTGTATTCCTGAAGATCTGAGCCCAAAGATTAGTTGTTAGAAATGTTTAAGTTTTTATCCTTGTTCTTTTGTAGTTGTCCTTCCGGTTATGAATATATTCCTTTCGTGAAATGACATGCAATAATTCATTGACTCCAATTATTAAAAGATTAAGCAGAACAGTTCATTGTTAATGCGTGTACATTTTACCTGCTAGCTACTAATATGGGGAATGAAAGGGGGTTTTGTCACACTATACATGCTCCATAATCAGTAATATAAATATCCAGGAGTCGAATAAAATATTAAATGGAAAAACTGGAAAGATTTTATGCCCATGACTATGGAAAGTGTACACATTTTGGATAGGAAATGGAAAACCTTCCATACAATTCATATTAATGGTAATTTTAATGTTAAGTGTTGTGATCTGCTTCTCATGAAAACATTTTCTGGCTTTTCTGCGTTAAAATGAGTTTCATAACTTTCAATTTTCCGTGATATATGGTGCCTCGGGAAGAAGTAACGATGGTGGCGTTAGGAAGCCTCCTATTTGCGGTAACTAGATATTTTAGAATTTATAAACAGATGAAATCAGACTATATTAGAAGAGAAAGTAAGCCAATGGACCAAAGGCATGAATAATCAGAAATGAGAATTTACAGGTAATTCGTGTTTTTATTTAAAACTAAATTGAAATTTAAAAATGATATGGAACGTGAATGAACGTATTTATTAAATTTAAATTATTCGCAAGTTATTCTGTTTTTTTCCTGAATGGAACAAAACTGGCCAAAATGGAGACGGTTAACGTGTTAAGGCATGTCAAGGAAATATGTAGTGGCTCCTTTCTCTAAAAAGGGTTTTATTTTCTTTAAACTTATTTTATAAGGTGAATCACCAGTTATGTCAAATTTCCATATACCAAGCTTCTTTTAGCTACAATGCAGAAGAATCGGAGTTTGAGATCACTGCAAGTGCTGTAGACCCAAAAAGGTCATGGAATGTGACGAGCTGCGATAGCTACTCGTCTAAAGAGAAGGGAGCGGAAAGGAGCAGTGCGCTGGTCGTTAAAGAAAAGCACCAATGCAGTAAGTGAATTAAAGTGGGCAGGAGGGAGAGAAGCGAGAAAAAGGGAGGGCTTTGGCTACAAAGGGAATGATAAATGAGTCAAAGAGAGAGAGAAATTGAATCAGATTAATAAGGCCGGCGGTAGGTGAGGAGGAGGAAGGTGAAGCAAGTGTGTATGAATAATCATGTGCGTGCAAGTGAGGGGTTGGTGAGCTCTACGAGGGTGTTTGGAAATGGACCTGAATGATGGAGGCGCTGATCTTCTCTGCGTGGAAATGCCTCTCCGAGAGCGGAGTGAAATGAATACGCAGATTTTCAAGGGTGGCCACGGGAAACAAGGTTATGGTGGGAGGGTTGCAAGCAATAATGGATTTTTAAGAGAATATTATTGGCAAGGGGCAATGAAAAGTGCAATATCCGACGGAAAAGGAGATCAATAATAAAAAAAAAGTATGCAAATTGAATATGCGGAGCTAAGTAGTGCAGCGAATGTAGTTTGATATATTCACGTAAAGTGCAATAAACCTTTTTGTTAATTCCTGAGCTAATATGAACTCAATCTCCAAGGAGAGGAATGTGGGAATTAAACATTTTATTTCTTCGGAATAAGCAACGGGAAAGGGATTCATTGATAAAGGGACTGGCATTTCTTGTGAAAATTGGATTTAATCGTTTACCGTTTTTTTTTACTGGTGAGCGGTTTTTCTGGTTCGTGTTACCTGTCCTCGTAATTTGTATGTTATAGCGTGGATTGGGTAAAATTATTTCTGTAATCTAAACAAAATTTCCAAATTGGAAAATGGGACGTGGTAAATTATTTTAAAGGAATCTTTAATAATGTGGAGTTCTGGAATATTTTTAAAGTAGTTTTTGCTCTTCTGCTTGTGTGACTTGTGTAACTAAAGTTTATCTTACAATTATTAAGGTTCTTTCATTTAAATATCTAATATCTTGGTGAGATAATGTGCATGCGCGTATGTCTTATATAAAATATTCACTATTTTTTAAACAGCAGTTAAATAATGCGGTAAGTCAAACCTTTCTTATTTTTGCGAATTTATCATTAATTGAAGCGTCTCAGGTTTTCCCGGCGAATAGACTGGAGGAAGAAGAATTCTCGGGGTTTCTGACCGGGTCTATGGGTAGGTAAGCACCTACGATTTGAAGGCTAAGTCCACCAACGTCTTCAGGGTGCTTCCTCTTATCATTCATTTCCTGTCCCCATCCTCGTATATGGATGCAGTGAAAGTCTTTTGGGATAGGAAACCCATTTACCCTTAAAACTATATCCTCGCATGGGGAGGGGGCAGAAAGAAAATGGACCGAGGAGACCGATACCTAGGAGTCACTTTAGCATTAGACCTAACTAGGGGTAAACACATTAGAACCATCTGCGGGGCTGCGTTGAGGAATTTGGGACACATTAAACGCATAGTACGAAAAAGTCTAAAAAATTTAAGGAGATGTTATATTTCGTGCGGGTTATGTCTCAACTCGAGTACGCTTCGAATATTTTGGACCTTCTAAAGAAGGAATTAATGGAAAAAATTAATAGAGACGGAGGAAAGCTGCACCTTTCTTGAGGAAACTTAATGAACGAAGAGAGAGTGCCACATTGCTATCGGATAAGCTTTAATTGGAACCGCTGGAAGCACTAAGAAACATGCCCGTCTTAAACTGCTAGAGAAATACAGATAATCCGAGTTTAACACTGAAACGGAAGAAATATTGTATCCCCTCATGCATAGATAGACGAGAACACTATGTAAATTTGAGAGAGATTTACTGTGTAGAAAATACATGCGGTATTTAGAGCTTCCTGATTGTGAATGGTTGCATTGTTCTAATGGAAATAAATATCATATCTGGCTGGTGACTTAAAACGCCATGCCACACGCCCTTGTGGGGGCTCTCAGCGTACCTTGCAGATGAGGATGTAGATAGTTTCTAGAAAATTACGCCATTTTTTTAGTACATTCAACTATATCATTTCCTTCAGAAAGACTTTTCTTTTGGCCATCATCATCTCTTCTCCATTGCCGCCCCCTACCAAAGCATGTATTTTTAGAGAGTTATACTTCATACGTTCAATGAAGTGCTTTATGTTTCCGAGGTGTGGTTCTTGTGCCGTGTTATGGATTCCCGCTTTGAACTTGCTTCAACTACTTATTACTAGTTGCTTTTTTAATCCCTCGTGACTTCGTTTTCCGGTTATGGTAGCTTTTCCCTTTTTAGCTCTTGTTTACACAGTTATATGTTTTTTGATACAGACTCTAAGCTGTTGTTTTGTTCATTATCGAGTTGTTGATCTTAAGACCCAATATCCACATAACACAGAGGAATTTTCATGTTCTCCATCTTCCTCTGTTATGAATGCTAATTCATCGAAAAAGTGCAACAAGGCTATCTTTTTATTCTGTCGCTCGTGCACCTGCAGTGTTAACTTTGGTTTATTTATCTTCACGTAGCAGGAAATGGAAAAATTTCCTCATCCCTAACTTTTCGGTTTCTTTATTCTTGAATTTACATTTTGTGAGGCGACATTCTTTTTCATCAATCTGGAATACGGATCACTCTTCAAAGTAGAAAATCGTGCCGGAAATTTCTGAGCTCTTTATCCAAATAAGCAAATAAAATAGATATGAGCTTATCCTTTCCCTTTTCTATATGTGCCCAAAGATCAAACAGTTTCTTTTCCTAATTGGCTATGACCGAAAAAAACGTCTGTGTTACTCTCCATGATTATACAATCGATTCTTTGGGATCTTTGTTCGCTTGGGCGATGCCGTTATGGCAATTTGATGTGATAGGTTGCAGAATCTGACGGTAGGGGACTCTCATGAAGGAATCGAAATGTTGGTGACACGCAATGAAACATTTTGGCGGCGCAATCGCCGCTTATGTCGTGGAAAAAATTAATATAAAAATACTAACAAAAAAAACATGACTTCAAAATGATTTGCGTAGTTTCTATTTCTAAACTGGTTGAGCTTCCTGGATGATCCTCGTAAATTAAATCTTTATATTTATAAAAGGTTTTTGGTTCTAGAAATTTGTTTAGTGATGCGTCAATATCTTCATCGCGGTCACATATGCCTTTGATCTGAAATACTGGGTACCGAGTTGATATAGAAAAAAATTATTTTTCAAGTATCATTTACTATGCATGTTTTTACTGGTAACATATCCAATCGTTACCTTGAAGACTCCATCTGAAATATTCTATATTAGACTCCGCCAGCAATGTGGTGTCACCAGGAAAACTTCCACCATTTATTATTTCTCTACATTATGTCACTAAGATTGTTCAAAAAATTTGCTCTAAATAAAATCATGTTATTAATAAACGCTTCCAGTTTATCAAATTAAATATTCCTAATCACAAATTTTAGCAGTTGGTGAAGATGTACGACCACCAAGGCCATTTCCAATGCTTAGGCTAGATGGATAATTATGATATTTTGTACGGCTGAGAGTGAAAGTCACGAACGAAAATACCAGGTTGTAAACCGCTGCTATTTATACATTCTCCCGTTTCTCGTCTTTTACTCTATACCTTCCCGGCGTTTAGTAAAATAAGAGTTCCTTTATTCTAACTATGTGAGACATTGTTTTTTATTCCTTCAATGCATTCATTCCTCATTCCAATATTCTAACTACTTCATTTTCTTTCTTCCAGGCTGCGAATGTCTCCTTTTTTCAGGCTCTCGTGGAAAGGATCGAGGTATTTTTACCAGCCCCGACTATCCAAATCCCTACGAAGAAGGAATCGACTGTATTTTGTACACTTTCGTTGCCAGAAGAGATCAAATCGTTCAGCTGACCTTCAGGGATTTTGACGTGCAGAAGTCACACCTCGAGTGAGTACCATGCTTGATTTTCATCGGCTCCGATTGAGAAATATTTCATTTTTAATGCATGATAAACCATATAATATCAGAAAACATTTTATTATTTTTCAATTTTTAAGAGCCGTTTTTAGGAAAACTTTCATGAATGTCAAGAATCAGTTACCAACTTTTTCAATTGTATAAGTTAGATAAGTTAATAACGATAACTAATTAATATTTTAATAAACTTTTGATTAATTATCAAACAAAAAAATTAAAAAAAGTTTTAATAACTTGTTTACATTTTTTTGTTAAATGGGTACTGAAATGTTGGATGCATGACACACATTTATGAGAGTACAGCACATTTATATGTTGTGTTGAAATTAAATCTGTTATTTGAAGGGGATTTGTCATAAATGATGACACTTAACGCAGTTACATTTCGTGCCACTTTGTTATAACCGCTTTAACGAAATTCATGGTATTTTTAAAATGATTGATGTTTTTCGTCGTTGATATGTACACGTTAATTACCCTCGAGTTCGATGGAAGTACATCTCTTTCAGTGTCACCAGCTTTTCCAGAGTAATGAAGTTACTGATAGGGATTTACTGAATTTATCAAATTAGTGCAGGCAGACTGCAAATGGGTAGATATTTGCACTTTCATTTCTTTTTTCACCAGAAACAAAATTTGAAGTGCTTTTAATTCATAGGAATTGTGCCTCAATATTTTTTCATATCCCTATTGCCAGTATCGTTAATACTTCTACCATAATTCTTAAACGCAATTTATAAAAATCGTATCCCTTTAGTAGGTAAATGAACTCGATTATGGAGGATGGTTTAATTTGTTACTCTTAAAATGTCACCTCACTAGCTTAACTGGTCCGCAAAGCACTCGGTCGGAAATCGAAAGTTCCGGGTTCTAGTTCCGTTTCAGGTGAAAGATTTTTTGATTGTAAATTTTTCACATATCTTAGGAGGCCTAATAAAAGCACATTTTTCTTGAATCCACAGGCACTATATTATTTATTTAAAAAGACAAAAAGGATTGCTTTGCATCGCATTGCAAATGAACACATTCAAATGTGAATGACCCTGTTGTAGGTGGTTCATCTTAACTGAAGAATATTTGGCATGGTTTCACGTGACGAATACAGGGCAGGGTGAAAATGCAATGAGTTAGATGTAAAATCTAAATAAAATAGGAGGTACAGAAATTCTTCCAGTGGGCGTAAATATTAGGCGGAGTTTATCTTATATTAAATAGGGTTTATCACGTACTGTAGATTTGATTAAATTGTCATGGCTTGCTTGTTGGCGTGTTTTTTTGATACCTGTGTAAAAAAACTTTTATATAATTTAGTTAAATTTATATACTGATATTACAAAAGTATTTTGAATGCCTTGATTGCGTGTGTGAGAATGTTGGGGAACATAGGCGATGCATGCTTGCTGGACTGAGACTTTGGAAAGCTTTACCTGAGACTCAAAGTTAAATCCTTCCGCACGGATTAAATTCAATTCCTACTTATACTGTTCCTTTACGTTTTCGCATTGGACGTTTTTTTTAAATGATGAATTGAAGAACTTGGTTTCGAATCGCTAAATGTTTACTCGCAAATTTTCTGCTTCGATTGCGTAAACGTATTCTCGACGGCTTAAAACGAAAACTGAATAGAGTAAAATTATTATTAATTGTCAATTCGTATAGTTTGCTGACGTCTGAAGATTTTTTCAGAGCCAATGTAAAATGCTGAATATTTGTTTTCGTTCCCCACTGAGATGAGCTTGATTTTAAATTCATGCAAAACTGTAGGTGAAATTCATTAAAATTATGATTATGTTAAAACTTGTATTAGGCCCAGTACACTATCAACTGGCAAGTAATTAGCTTAAATGAATCACAGGAATTTAATTAGTAAAATACGGGTTTAAATTCCAATGAATTTACATCAAGCCCTGAAATTGTTGTGTTTTTCCCAAATGGAAGCTGATTCAGTGATAAAAAAGTGTAGGTACTTTTATTAAAATTAAAAGAAAGGAAGTTATAAACGTTCACACGCTCAGTATACCTTTGTTCTTTCAACTCAATGGATACCGGTCTCTGTGATAGATGCAATTTTATCTAATATGAAAATTTAGATAACATGGAAATTCCATGATTTTACAGTTAATGATATTAGTGGTAGGTTCAGTTTAATTTTGATGCATGTTTTCTAATGTTGTAATCATCCTTTTTTCAATAGAAAAACTCAACTTTTGTAAGGAACTATTTATCACAGTTATTTTTTCTTTATCTATTTGAATAATAATCCAGGTACCACTATTAGTAGATCCTACGATTTTATGTTCATATTTTACGCTGATTTTTACGTACACTAAAAACTAACTCTATTGATTTCATTATTCTAAAACCATTTTTTTCATTTTATTTGCCTCCCTTCTATTTCCTGTTTTTTTGTGCAGAAATATAGCCTGGGATAAATGAGAGTACAAAATCATGAAATATTTTTCATGTCTCTCTCTTTTCGCATGACATAGTAAGGGGTTATATAATGTTTCTGGGTCATAAAATTACATGACGTGTTTTCTATTAAAAATACCTTGGATTGAAAGTGAGGAAAATGCTTCGGTGGGAATTCATTGATAATTAAACTAACAAAATGGCTTTTCTCACGTGGTGAGGGTGCAGGTGTAGGTGAAGTTTCATGAAAACAAGTTTTATGGAGTGCGAGACTTCCAAATCTCAGATAATTTCGGCTAATTTTGCTCATATTTCCGGCACTTTTACGGAGAGAAGGGTAGTGAACTGCTTTAATGAATATCAATCACTACGGGAGATATATTCTTTTGGAAGATGCATTCTATCCGTGTCTCTGACTTGAGGATAATATAGGGAACAATATGTTCAAATGATCATGCTACTGTGCCAAAGAAGTTCTCGGCAAACATCTAAATTATTTCATTAACGCTCATGCTTACATTTTCCGCAGAAAGATGATTCTACGTTTGGCCCTGCGGATGTGAGAACTAGCTCTCAAGTGGCTGATTTCATTGAACCCCGTCCTACCCATCTTAGGCACCCTTCTTCATTCCAGATATCTTCCGTGGAGTGAAAATATTGGTCCATAGAAGATTATATGCCACCTCAACTTCCACTCTTCTCCTTTTTTTGTAATATGAACTTCGTTAACAAAACGAATTAATGAATTTTTATTATTCGATCATTCTTAGAATCAACTTAATAGCTTCAGTAAATTCGTTCTCAACAAAATTGTAGTAATTCTTCCTGAGCGGTAAATTTGGTGGTTAATACTTGAAGTAAGAACTTTGTGCAAAGAAAAAGAATTAAAAAAATATTCTAGTCCCTTATCTACATCTTAACCTGCAAGAAACTGTTGAGTTTATAACTTTGAAACCATTTGCATTCGGGAAGCTTTAACTACCATTTGTATTTCTTACTATTTTACTCAGGAGTTGTGCGTGGGAAAAAGATTCCTTATTTTTAACTCTTTGGCAGCCAATCACTTTCAACTCACGGTGGTAGTCTTGTGTACCAATGTAATGTGGAGGTAAAATGATTCCTTCTGTTTTGGTAATGGACTTGAATGATTGGTATCGGTCTCACAGTTTAAAACGTACATGTACCTAATCTTCGTGCTTCCAGTGGCTCCCATTGGAAACGATTCAAGCACAATGTGACGCTCTGTGTTCGTTCATTACTATACTTCGCGAAACGGGCAGCTTTCCTCTGTATCCTGTTTTATTTCCAAGATTAGTTTCTTCTGTGCGGGGTCCCAAATGCTCGAAGCGTACACAAGGTGAGGTGTAATCAACGCAAAATATCGTATATCCTTGAATTTTCATGAAAATATTTGCCCATTACATGCTTTATAAATCCCAGTTTCTCCGTATATGGCCCTGTTGTATTTACCTCTTGCTATGTTTGATGTTCGAGTGAGTCCTAGTGATTTTGCGTGGTCCGTTTTCCTTGTGCCTCCTTCTATGAGTCTCTAGGTGTATGGCTGCATATATTACTTTTCTCATTATTACAAGTCCTTCAATTTAAAATATTTTAGAATATAAACTTTTGAGATCACTGAGCCTCAGAGGTGGGTTTATTACTCATAAGTATTGTAAGCGTATAATCTGAGATTACTATAAATTTTACATTCTAAGAAATTCTTTATTGTGAAGTACTTATAGCTTGTTTGAAAGCTCGTGGCCCCTCGATGCGCAGAAGGGAAGC
>LYUA01000682.1:124588-143637 GCA_002093875.1 Calopteryx splendens
AACCATGTTTTTCCTGTACACAAATTCCGTAGTCTTCCATTTTGAAGATTTCTGCTTTTATCAAGGCTTTAATGGCAAACCTATCATCACCATCGGCAGTTATGACTCTGCACAGTAAGTTTGTGTCATCTGGAACTCACAGCACACCTCAAGACGATGGTCTCGGGGCAAAGTTCACTGCATTCGTCTTATGTTCAGAAAATCCGCGAGAATCCAAATACATCGGCTTTTTGCTATAAAATATCGATACTTCTCTGCGAAAATTAAACTGCGAGCTGTTTGCTGGCTTCCATAACTTTGGTCACTCTCCATAGATTTACGGGCATTATTGAATCTGTTGTACCACTCCTTCAATTGGGTTTCTCTTGTGGCTTCGTCTCCAATTACCTACCGAATCTTATGATTTGTTTACACTTGGAAATCAGCAAGCTTCTTGCAAAACCTAATGCAACAACTCTGTTTTGAGCGTTCTTTCTTATCATGGGAAAACTGGTAACCCAAAAAACACGTAGCATTATACCAAACAATGATTGAATAGACGGTACCGCCTTACTGTAATTACATTTTGCGGGAAAATATAAGGAAGGTTATCTTTCGGTCATTCCTTTTATACTGTATTTTATGCAATCCCAATTTGACAAAAGCATGCATTATGAATATGACTACCTTATTTATTACTGTGGTTCTACCTTTAATTGCAGAACAATTCTAAGCAGAATAATGAGACCTCTCCCTAAAATTAACAGTTAAAAAAATGAAATGTTTTCGTATCAGAAGTGTTCCAGCAATCTGTTTTATACCTTACTGTTGCTTGCAACCTATGAACTAGTGCATTAGAGTTAACTCACGTTGCAAGATGTCTCCTTGCATCACATGTGTATAAATTACAGAGCGGTCATCTCTGACCTAGGTTGAAATGAACTACGTGGCGCGGTCAAAAGGTGAATACGGTTATACGATAGGTCCGCCTTAGTAATGCGATTGCTTTCCTACGCTGCGCACTAGCTTTTCTGACATTTTGGCTTTAGTAAATAGCAGGAATTTCGGTCAAAAATTAGTGTTTAAACTTTTGGTTTTGATTTTTTCACGTGTGTACGTAAATAGAAGATCCCGTCAACTGTGAAACCTTGTTTGTCATCCGCTTTCTAAATGAAATATAGCTCAAAACCACTGATATTCATTGACAGTTGTGATTTATGGTGAAAGTTCAATGAGTGAAGGAATTGTATGGAAATGGGTAAGACAGTTCAACGGAGGTCCAGCGAATATGCATGATAAACTAAATAGTTGGTGACATTCCGTTGCCAATAAATATTTTGTGATGAAAATTGACGAGAAAATTCCTAAAAACGGTGTTTCACTATTTCCTTACTATGCGATGAAATTCAAGAAATTTCAAGGAAACTCGACATCCTTCAAGAGGGAATGTTTGTCGGCATTGTGGTTCCGGTCTATGAAGGGGGAATAATCGAACCTGCCATTAGATAAGGTACGTGCCTCGAGAAAGGAATTTTTATGTCAAAAATTTTTGTAAGATATGTTTTTCCTTTGAAAATAATTTCAAACAAAAATACATTGCTTGAAATTTTTTTACTTGAAAACGGGTTTTACTTCTTGGATATGCCTCGTGAAAGAAACATGAAATTTTACCCTCATCTGTATGAAAGTTAATGAGGTGCTGCATGAGCTGGTTACCAGTTTCATTCGTTACTACTCTGATTCAAGGAACTGTAATGAAATTAATGTATATGAGTTGAATATATTTAAACCTTTAAGGAATTTGAACCCACGCTTCCACCATTCTCACGCAACCTCCTTAGCTATGTACACATTTGAGGAGAAACTAGTGTCTTTTCCACCAACTTCTCTATCAAAGAAGACTAGGTCACGGCTCCGTCGAGTAAAAGCATCGAACCTTTATTCTTCGATTGATGTGGCATTGGGAATACGGATGTCACGATTCAAAATTACTGCCCAAATCATATTGCCCTGTTCGAGGACGTTGAATGCATTAATTGCGCGGCACCATGAATTCCTTTCCGTCTTTGTTCTCAGCTTCAAGGGTCCATTACCTCCTTAGGTAAAGACGCAATGGCATTATGAGAGAAGTGGGTTTGGGAAGCTATTACAGCGGAAGGGCTTGTGGAGGGTGAGTGATGAGTGGGGGAGTGAGGGGGCGGGAAGGGATCGACCTTCCCTCTGGGAAGTGGGACCTCTGTAAATGAATTCCGGCTGGCTGGGCGTGCTTAAAGGAGGTGACTGGATAGTAGTTGAGGCGACGGTCGGGAGTTGGCGCCGGGTTTGTGGAGAGGGTTGTGGGAGTGAGTGGCTGGTGTGGTGGGTTTGATGGGGCTGGTTTAGTGCGCGGGCAGCGCAGGTAGCAGGTTTAAAATAAACAAGTATATGGTGGTATATGTAATAATACACCACTGAAACAAGAGGTGGAATTAATTTGTGCTATTCGGCAAAAATATTCTTAATTTAATCTTCACTTACGTCCACATGCCTGGAGATTTATTTTGCTATCCCCATGGACAAAAGTGTCATAAAAGGAATATAATCGTAATTGTCTCCCTGTAGTTTCATGTGTACTCGAATAAACGTAATGGCTCACTGAGGGGTATATCAAGGTAAAAAAAGGATGTTATAACTTAATTTCCCTTTATCAAGTTGGTGGGTGAGTTTTCCTAATCATTCTATTTAACATAAAAGCAAATAAAATATGTTGAGTCATTAAAATTCATAAAGTTTCATGAATATGCTCAATAATCAATTCCAGTAACATCAGTGTTATAATCATCGGAACTTCCAAGTTTACAGCAGTTAAAAAAAGTGAAGGTGGGGTATAGTACGCTCCGTATTATGAGGATTAAAAAAACTATTGCATTACATTACTAGGTAACACTTGGCTAATAAGAGAAAGGCAAATACAAGGCTGCGAAGGATAGCAAACTATAGCATAGAGTATAAACATATAGCGTAGGATCTAGAACAAAATTGAAATGTCATTAAACCCTTTGAACACTTTAAAAAGTACTCCTGCTGAAATTTAGTTGCCAAAATTTACTTTCTCGGAAGTCCTCATTCGACGAGCCATACTATGACTTTGCGTCTAAGTATTAAACCTTTTGCATTCTCGTTTCTTAATTCCTGGTTTAGATAGTGTGGAGAATATTTTTATTCTTTTTATCGGTGAATGCGTGTGATCATCTCAGTACACGTTGCCGAAGAGTTGACTGACTTGCCGCAAGCTTACTCATAACTAATTAATGAACTACAACTTATCAAATATCCTAAATATTTTGCTCT
Organism: Calopteryx splendens; assembly: GCA_002093875.1. Lineage (NCBI taxonomy): Eukaryota > Metazoa > Arthropoda > Insecta > Odonata > Calopterygidae > Calopteryx > Calopteryx splendens. The sequence goes on from LYUA01000682.1 coordinate 127,898, forward strand.
GCATTCAGAAGCTACGAGAGTACAGGACATTATTTTTTAAATGTTTATAATTACGCTTAAAGTTTCGAGTATATGTCTCTTTGTTTTTTCAATATAAGAATTGTATTTTATATTTATTATATTAAAATAAATTTCGGCATGGTCACTAAGACATTGGAGGGTGTAATATAAACGAAAGAAATGAAATCTTAGCTATGGAGTCAGACGCAGATGTCTATGTCGAGGAAGGTAATGGTAGAATCGGAGATGGAAGTTGTAAAGTTAGTAGGACTAGAGAAATTTAGTTCTGAAATTGAATTGAGAAGGAAATCATGACCGCGCGGCCAGATGAGAATGATATAGTCAAGGAAGAATATCCGGACGAGGGGATAGAGGTTTTGGTGAGGGAGAAAGGTTTCTTCAAGGCGGCCCATGAAAAGGTTTTCGTATGATGGCACCACCCCTGCATCCATTGTTGTGCCTTTCGTATGGAGGTACAAAGAATTGTTGAAAGAGAAAGCAGTTTTAGAGGATGAAGTGGACCAACACCAGCAAGAAATTTTGAGGGGAGTTGAAGTGTACGGCGCTTAGAAAACTAGTGCCGGTTATGCCTATATTATGAGAGAAGATCTGAAGTGAGGTGACGTCAACGGTGACCGTGAATAATTCGGAAGTGGAAGGGATATTAGCGGTATTTACTCGGGGAAGGCATTCGTAGGGATCGTTAATAAAGGGTGGCAGTAATCATACTGAATAGTCTGTTTTTAATGATTGACGAAGGCGAAGAGTCTCCGCCGAAACAGTTTGCGTATAGAATGAGAGTTTTTCTTATATTTCTACATTGAACAAGTGCTTTGTGTTCTGTATTTTATTATTATATATTTCGTAGCCTATCGAGATTAAACTTCAATGTTAAGCATTGTGACTAGTTGAAGAGAATGGGACATTAGAGTTTAGACTTACCCATCCATGGTTTTGGGAAGCGGTTTGTTATACAAAGGCTATTTTATGAAGGTCGTGGATTAAGTAGAGTTAAGGTGCTTGCCAATTCGGATAGAGATAGTGGCGGTGCATTCAAGAATGAAAAAAAGTGGGGCAGAATTTCAAAATATTTAGTATATGACGAACTTTTTTTGTGGAGTTGAAATGAGGAGAATGGTTCCTTTTTGGAGAGGAGTGAATGGGGAGGAGAATAGAGCAGCATTCTCAGCGTGGACAGCTACTCGGATGTGAACCTTCTGGGAACGAAATGAAAACGTGACTTGAGCGTCTCGTTGACTAAAGAAATCGTCTGTGTACTTCCATTAACTGGATTTCCAACTTATATATATGTAATCACGCACACAGTCATATGCAATTACGCAGACACTTTTTTAATTATTTGGTTTTTCAGGAACTCGTTCATTAACGCGATATCCGAAGCATCAAGGTTTTGTCATCTATCCCCTGGCCTTCCCGATATTCCCGCTTCATCGTTTGTCTTATAATTGGGAGAGTGAAAACCTGTGAAGTAATGGCAGTAATTCACTTGGGAAAATAAGATAGTTGGATGAGCTTAGTTCAGTCAAGGCGGTTGATTCTATTAAACGCTGTCAGGCTCTAAAACCAGTTGAAAATTAATTCCGTTGACCTTCGCCCGTTGAACACAAAAAATACCAGATTCCTTTTTGCAAGGCTAACAAAATAATTTGTTCAACCATCAAGCCATAGTTTTTGTAGTTACCCGAGATTAAACCTAAAGGGCTAAGCTTATTACTCGTTGAAGGGAATTGGACATTTGTGTACATGCGCACCGTCATTCTAATCGATTGGGGAACAAATTTTGGAGAATGGTAAGTAGTTCAAAATAATTTTGAACGAAGTTTCCAGGACATCGCACGATTATTTAGGAAAAACCTGTAAAGCTGTGAGTATAGTGTATTTCCATCGCTTGAAATTTATATCTTCTTCATTTTATTTTATTATTCGTGTAATATATTGTTTCAACGGTGATTGTATGGTGTGTAAACACACACGTTAGCGGTGTGCCTGCCACAAACGCTAGGGGTGGCAAGCAGAGTACGATGTGGCTATAGATAAATGCGTCATACGTCGCCAAAATGACATATAGCTGTGAGGGTTAAGATATTGGTCTTAAAAAAGCATAAGAAAACCTATTCAGAGGCATGATTTGGATTACATTTTAGTTCCCTTTCTGCCACGTTGTGACCCTTCTGCAATCTGTTCGAAAATCTATCCTTTTATTTTGCTGCTAATATTTTGTATGCAAATGTGCTTTGAGACGTTGAAGATATCCCTGACGTCGCTAGTGAAATAGCTCGATTGACGCCTACGTAAAGGTTTAATTCAAAGTTGAGCGCTTGATACATCAGAGGCTCCCATCCCTGGCTAAATAACAATAATACGCAGCTCATTGTGTGGTGGTGAAGGTTACGTACACAAGTAGTCTTGCTCGCCTTTCCGAAGCAATTCTTGTGTGTAAAAATAGTGTCTGCCATTATGAGATTAATTTAAATCATATCAAGAGGAATGTTAAGGTCCCAAGCCGATAAGCAAAGCCGATAAGGATATAAGCTTTTTTGTTAAATGAAATAATGTATGCATTTACCCCGCACGGCGTCGTATTTCTCCAATAAGAACTAAACCAAATGTTTCTGAGTTTATTCCACAATTGCAGAGATTTAATTTTACCGGAAGGTAACTTGTTGCTTTAATATCACTCGATACATATACACTAATTATGGCACATGAGCAGGTAATTTTTGAGATGGCGCAAAACGGCTGATTACGGCCGTTTGGCCGCCGGCCACACCTGAACTCAGCGTACTGGTTAGCATGAAATGCGATCTGAATCACTCGTACCAGGGCTTCAACTTTTGTGCTCCCTGCCAAAGCAATAACCCTCCGGAGCGCACCCCCCGGCGAGCCCGGCCACCCCGAGGCCATCGTGCGGCGACCCCGGCGCCCGGCGGTGGATATGGAGAGAGGGGGAGGAGAGAGGGTGGAGAGAGGGTGGAGGGGTGCCACGAAGCAGCGGAGGGGCGTTGGGTCAAGGGGCACGAAGAGATTCATATTCATAAAAGATGAGACAGTTTGGAAAGGGAGTATGGCCGGTGAAGGGCTAGATGCCAGGGGCATGGGGAGGCGTGAGGTGGGGTAAGAACTCGACGCACCAGTTTTTAGCATTAACGGGGACGCATTGAACTACCGCTAATGTTACCGCCCGTCCCCTTTCTCGCGTACACCCACTTGATCCGGAATCCGATTTCCTCCCCCATCCCTACAATCTACCACTCGCCTTGTTTCCCGGCCGTTACAGGAAGATGTGTTTGCGGACCTGACAATTATGTAAGTTGGACTCTAATGGGTGAGAGAGAGAATGCCTATTCAAAGATTAAGGACCTGCTAAAAGTTAGTTTCGGGCATGGGGTGACGTCGGTGTTGGCCAGTTCGCTAAAATTGTCACAATAATACCTATAAGCTTGGGATTGGAGGTTATCCTCGGCACTCCAGGGGGATAGGAATGGCTCTAGGGTTGAAGTTAAAGGAATTATAAAAAGATAACGACCATTTCAAAAGCTTGAAAATTCTGCCTTATATCCTTTTCATGGCAGTAAGTTAAGCATTCCTCGTGGGTATCCATGGATGGAAGAGAGCCATATAGGTTTTCGGAGAATTGACGAAAATGGAAAGATTTGCCGTATAGATTACTGTGAGGAAAAGTTTAAGATGCCAAATTTATGACGGTGTGTGGTCATAGTGGTGGAAGAGGAAGGAAGGAGTACATTCCCATTGGCTGGACAGAAATTTCCCAAACCTCCTCCCATGCTTGCAATGCGAGGTCGATCCATATTTTTTGGTTGTCTTTCGAGCCTTCCGCTATTGTCCAACAGCCACCCGCTGCTTCACAGGGTGGCAGCATTCCATTCAAGGAGTGCGCCCCCCAACCGGCGAATTCTACGCCTTATTGTTCCCGCTCATTTTGACGGGCTTCTCTGGTTTCGGGTGGTGGAGGGAGAACACCGGGAGTCCCCTAGTTAAGCACCTCGGTGGGGGGAGGGTCACTGCGGCGGAAGGCTTTCTCCATCACGCTGGGCGAAGAGGCGGAAGGGACTCATGGATCGGGTGTTATCGGGAGAAGTTGTGAAGGGGTAGGCTGTCGACGGGTAACGTCATCCCCGCGTTAATGATCGTGGGTGTAATTAGGGAGTAGGGAAGGAGTTGCGCCGGCAACAGGTATGATATGTAAGGACGGCAACATCTGTGCACCTCAAACCTACATCAAGTAAAAATGCCTTCACAATAGCAGTTGCCATCCCTCACAGGCTAAGCACTCACTCTCCTACTTTTTTTCTATCCCAGGCCACCGTTCCAGCAACTACCTCGAATCCCTCAACAAACTGCTCACGATCCTTTACTACTTTCTCCTCCAAAGTGGATTTTCAACATCCCTCCTGCAATAAAAATACCTTCAGCACTCAAACACACCCAAATATTCCCCCAATTAGGATACTCGCACCCCATCTATATGTGCCACGTAATACCCTAAATACAGCCCATAGAATCCATCCTAAAGGGTCTTTTTCCCTTTTTGGTAAACTATAAAACAAGTGAAGAGATAGTCCACACATATCCCTACCCACATTTAGAGAGATTACCAACCTTACCGTCTTTTTCAAAGAAACTTGACTATAAACCCCCGCGCAATCCAAAAGGCACACTTCTATGCAATCGCGCCAAATGTTTCACATGAGCCATCCTCATAATTCCCTCCCTCTTGCATCAGCCGATCAACTCATTTCCACCCCTATCCTCCTACTATTCCAAAATCATTATTTATTATTTAAATTTAAACTCTACCCCACCATTTATATAGGACCATTTACCACAACCCTTAAATATCGATCCACTTGCAAACCGTCTTCCCCCTTAATAATATTTCCAGTTCAAACCCGAATACATCTACATCTCAACAACATAATACCCTGCAAGCTATCACTTGGGAGTGTGGCAGGGGGTGAATTCGCACCAGGCATGCACCAAAGAAATGAATCATTCCTAGAAGGGGCTCAATCACCGCAAAAAGGGTCAAGGGTCACATGCAACAATAATGTCCAACACAACAAGCGTCACATGCAATCATCACACATCAAGGGCAACGTGCAACTAAGTCTAATACCTACTACAAGGAGGAATACATGGAAATGAAACTCCGTCGCCTGAAAATATCCCTCCTGCAACACATCCTTCAATGCATGCTGCTATGTTTCAACGCTGGCCGCCCTCCCCCCGACATATTCCACAATTAAGCAAAAAAAAATCCAATATAAAAACACTAGCTCTCCTTGAGGCGTGGAATCCCCCAATCCTCTTTTTGACCCTTACCAGGCACACCTACTGTTGACGCAAACCCTCCTCCCTTCCCGGGCACAGTTAACTTCCCAAAAGTTCTACACAAATGCACCATTTCATTTCCATTATGATACTCTTCTGAAGGTGTGTCACAGCAACAAAACTTGAGTGGTGAAATAAATATATTTAATGTCGAATAACGCAGTGTTTTCTGCTTTTTTAGGCTGTTCTACGTAGTCAGGCCGAAAATCATTTCCTAAAGGGCAAAATATTGCCGAAATCAAACCAAGCTCTCCATGAAAGCCGGGCTGTAAGTCACAATTAAGAATCTCCCCACTCAATGACCTTTTTTTCTCGACTCACAAGACTTCATCACACCGTGCGTTGGTTGTAATAAATGAATCCCTGTCCAAGGCACGAACCCCTATCCTCAGCCGCGCAGAGAGGGGAAGAGGTGCGTCCTACCTCACCATCTGGAGGTGAGTCGGCCCTCGTAGTGATTGAGGGTTTCTTCCTTTTTCTTTATTTCCAAGAAGGATCACGGATGGAAAAGCGCACTGGCTCCAGGAGGGTGAGAGTGAGAAGTGTCTCGAGGGATAGAGGGGGAGATATAGGGAGACTCTGTGAAGGGGGTTGGGGTTTCAACGTCGAGGCGATTCCTTTGGAGGGTTCAAATAGGGAAAGGTAGGAAGGTGGGGAGGGAAGAGTGACGTAGAAGGGATCGATGGAGGGAGGGATGGTGGTGGAGGAATGAGGGCGGGAAGATAGCGTGTTGTGGCTGAAGGGAGCTCAAAGGTGCAGGGAAGAAATACCACTTTTGAATAGGGAAGAAAATGAGCAAAAGTGAAATGGTTGTGAAGGAAAATCGATGTGGAATGATGAGACTTGGGACGTGAATTTACTCGCCGGGGGGGTGGGGGGTGGTAAAATCATGCGTATATTGAAATGAAGAGGGAAGCAAGAATAACGGATGTGGGGATATTTAAGCGTTTTTGCCGCCTCTAAAATGAAATGGGCCTTTAACGAGAAGGATTCGTGCAGGCCACGAGCTGTAGTGAATCGCTACTGTCTCTGTGCAATACCGCTCCAGTATAGACAGGGAGTTCTGCAGATGTAAAATCAATACTGTATTTAAAATCCGGAATATAGATAGTAATTGGGATAAATCAAACTTTTTACGAATATTATCCGTCCTGGTGTGGTCACAAATCGATAGAATAATTCACGCTATTGCCTAAAGCAGTTAATCATGTTATTTCAATAAATGGTGAATTGTCTGCAGATCAAAATAACTCGGAAAACTTTTTTTCATAATGTTAGTCGTAGCGTTAGTGCACCAGTTGTGGAGGGAGCAAAGAGAGATTGCTTTTGCATATGTGAACTGTTAATGCTCGAGGGTTAGAAAATCACTGAGATATAATCCGAAAGAATTTTGGATGAAAATGTATGCGATATTGCTCCTATGTACATGTGTAATGTGGACGGAGGGAAGCAGGTTTCGTAAAATTGGAAACCACAAAGCATTCGTCAAAGGTTTTCTGGTGGGAGGTGGCGAGATTGGGGGTGAGAAGATACGGAGTGACGCATTTCTTTGAAAAAAAAAAGTGATTACTAATGCGGAGCGTAAGGAATATGGAGAGTTCTTCAATCTACAACATTGTTTAATGGTAAAATACTTATTTGGTCTGGAGCGGGAAATATACAACGGACAATGTGTGTTCCAGACGCCCGTGTTTCAATTTCCCGTCTGATCCGCCTTGTTTCTCCATGGAATAACATGCAACCTTCATCCCTTCCCCTCTTGCGCTTTATTTCTCATCCAATTATGTGTATTCTGTCCCCTCCCTTCCCTCATACATAAAACACCTAGATACTATATTATCACCCAGAGGCGGATACAAGTGCATTCCAAATATAAATTAAAATACGAAAATAGGCATGAGGCAATAAGGTATCATTATAGACCGGTATAGACATTTAAAACTAAATAAGTTCTTAGGCACTAATATATTAATTAAATAATCAAATTTCTCACTTAGATGGAGTACCATAGTACACCTTTATTCGTTACCAAAGATTTGGCATTTTTATTTTTTACCAGTTATTAATTTACTATGCTGCTCAATGATGTACTATGAAAAAAATGACCATCACATTCTCCTCCCGACAAAACCTTGCGATATTGATCAGTTTTGCTCGTCTTTACACGCCTAGATGCCCGGAGAGTTGAAATCTATCATGGGTGGGCTGCAACATAATGCTCTGCAACTTCCGAAACACAGCAGGACCCCGTTTCACCCTTAACGTGATTCATCAACACTTAAAAATGACTCTCTTTTGTTTCTGTACCAGCAGACAGCGTTCGTCTCAGAGGAAAGGCGCCTCATTGGCATGAGCTCCCTAGGCACCCATGTCTAATATGAATGATTCAACCGCTACATTATTAACCCCTAAATACCTCCTGTGTCACCTAACTGGACCTACGGGGCACTCAGCTCACCAATGTTTAATGGTACTAATCTGAGGTAGGTACTGGTATCCAGAAATTCACAGGATTCATATACTTACGGCTCTATATACCAACCAATGTACTGAATAAATAATAACTTAAAAGAAGTTAAATAAGTTTTAATGGGTCCCTGATTAAAATCTGGGAATGGTTTGGGTGATAATGTAAGGAGAAATATCTGAAATGTTTGTCTTAACTTTTTGTACCAAGAGGTCTTGGCGTATGTACCACTGTTACTGAGGTACGAATGCGTAATGCTAAGGTATTACTTGGTATTAAATTAGTTGTTACTTATAAATATCTTGGATCCAAATTTTAAAACTACTAAAATATTAATTTATTCGTAAATTCCCGTTACAATTTGTGTTTTAATGTAGTGAGGAGCCTCATCATTTGTTGGTGAAACAACAGCTACTACATATTGCAGAGTGAGGTAACGAAGTTACAAGCCCATACATCTATTTCTCTGAAGTGTTAGGTAGCTTATTAATTCAAAATAACTGCGAGATGTAATGCTTTGGGGTGTTTGAGAATTCATTTGCCAAAAATTATTAGTGTAAAAATATTTATCTTTACTTATAGCAACAGTGGAAAGAACACGATCACGCCTGCTCTTAAGTTCCATATCCTTAAAATAGGTAATAAAAAGCGAATGTGTGTTTCTTGATGCAATGAAAACAGTATATTTGTAATCCTAAAGATTTAAAATGGACTTTACCTCATTTTCCTACCCTTCTGAGCGAGGAATAGGGAAAGTAATTCAGGGAAAAAATCCGCCTCCTAATTATCACCGATTGAAATATTTTCCCGAATGGACACATTATATACTCGGCTTTTTTAACTGCCACTTATTAAGGTATCATGGTCACGTAGTCGCATAGAATACCCGTGTTCTTTATTGCGTAATCTACTTTTGATTAGTTGTACTTTTTATTTTATTTTACCTATGTGTGCATATATTTATTCATACTTGCGCGTATACACTCACGTGTGCACATTTTCATTTTTTTTATTTAAATAAATGGGCCTCAGAGCATCCTTTCACTAATTGAAATTCGAATAAGCGTCAAATGGATCTACGGATCAACGTTACCTAGACAGAAATCTGCTAGAGAAAGTTTACCTGGAGAAAGCTCTGGCGCACTTGAATTCGGATATTCATAAGAGAGATTCAATAAAGTTTACCTAACTTCAGTTTTAGGCAACTAAAGCCAAGGGTATTAATATTATCCTCGATAGCAAATAGCAAACAATTTTGAATTAGCAAAACCACTCTCGCCGAAAAACGATCAAATTACAGAATTACCCTAATGCACCCTCAGCATTTCGTTACCACTGCTAATATTTTCCAGAATTTCCATCACACCTATTTCAACGGAAGCATTCAAATTGTCTTTCTCATCGGATGCAATCATTCGCAAAATCACGAGAGAGATAAAACCTTGAGGACAAATATCTTAGTCAACAAAACCAGCGACACTCGGTAACTAAACCTATGCTCGTGTAAAGGAGCTCAGTATATGGTGGGAATGGGTATATATTTGAGAATAAATCCATTACACCGAGAGATAGTGTATGCGGCGAAAGGAGGAAGTGGAAAGGAGCCTCCGCGGGGTCTTGGCCCACCCGAGGCATTTGGAAGAGCACCGTAAAGCTTTGGAGGAATTCGCCACGAAGGGGCCTTTCAATTCCCTCCCCTCCACCCACTAACACACTGAGGTTTTCTTGCGGAGCAATCGCGGACCTCAGACACACAAACGCATGGGGCCCCCACTCCACCCCGCCCCACCCACGAGGCTGAAAAATCCGCACCAGACATTTCCGCTCCCATCAACTTCCTCGCTCACGCATTTCTCACTCCAAGTGTGTATTATATACAAATGCATAAAAGCTTCATGCTTGTGTGCACAAACATAACGGTAAAAATTATTTCGAAGTTATTGTAACATCACCGTAATCAACCCGAAGGTCAGTTTGGCAGATGAGGTTCGAGTTCACCCAGTGCTAAACCCAACGGCATGTGAAAGTCACACATAAGGGTAGGGTGGCCAGTTTCTTTCCCTGTACTGGGTGGATACCCTGTGTATTCCCTTGATAACCTACTACCTAATATCTAGCTCGAATTACGGAAAACTGAATGATCCCATGTCTCATTGGAAACTCTCCGAACGCAGTCTGCGTTTGAGCTAGAGTGGGCCACTCCCTAATGGCAACCCATTGAACCAATCATCAGTTTGCGCCTCCCTGAAGGGCCACGACTCCCATGTACTAATTTTCTCTCCATGAAGAAAACGAAGTGAACGAAGGCTTAGATTATTCTTTCATCTTAAATTAGATAAATTATTCTTTCATACTAAAATAGTCAAAAATAATACGAATAAACGTTTAAAATGCATGTGTAACTCAAAATATAATATTTTCCATGATTTAGTTTCACTGTAACTTGGTAAATATTGCTCTGACATCTGCCTTAATTTCGCAGATTATGAATTTTATAAAAATCTTGTTTTGTTTCATAATATTTTATAAAAAAATCACTGTAAAGCAAAAACGTTATAGTGGAAAACTATACTATACATGTGTTAATGCTAACGTAGTGCAAGTTAGCGAGCGTGTAACCCCGCTAGTTAAAAGCATTAGCGGTTAAGAATTATTCGCTTTAAAGTGGAAAATATTTTTTTCTTATATTCTGGTAATGCATTTGTTATTTTTCGTAAAAAAAAGATAATGGAAATTACTCTTGTCTGAAAGAATCGATTCACAAAGCTCCTTAGTTAAAAAAAGAAAATAACTATCTTCCTATTGGATCTGGGTGAAAAACATATTCACAATCTTCTTATATTTCCAGCAGGTAAATGAAATCTTACAATTACCAAGCATGAGAACATTAATTCGTCCAAGAGAGTTTGTTGAAAGTTGTGAGGATTATGGTATCACATTTCAACGGACATTGATTCAAGGTGGAAGGAAACTGAAAAACCAACAACGGTTTTACGGTGGGGTACTTTCATACATGTCCCTGTGAGGTGGAAGGGCAATTACATGTTTCTGAGGAAATACTCCTAATATTTCAACAACTGAAGCAGTCACCTGAAGAAATCCTTATTGAGGAGAAATATTATTGGGCAATATTGGTTTCATTTTAACAAAGATGAAAAGAGAACGGAGTTTTAAGTGTAGTGAGAGTTTATATTTTATTTTGATTTTGAAATTATTTTAAATGAATGTGCTGTTTCAACGTGACAATGAACTTATTGTACCCGTTACATATTTTTTGTGTAATTTCGGATTGGAATTAGCGAAAATCAATGATCATATGAATTTTCCTAAAATTTATTAGTTTAATAAGAATATACTCCACAGTTCTCAAGTAAACTCTATTAAAAAAATTATTTTTTTTAAATTTTTTCATAGCATGGTTTTAGCGTGAAAAATTAGAAGTTGTGATATTTTAACAGGCGCCATTCATAGTGCAGCCGTAATCGAGAGCTGGGCCTCGGCTAGATAAGGGAGCGGAGCATATATTATACAATGCATTCCTTGGTGGCCTACATCCTCAAGAAACATGGTTTAGAAAAAGCGCTCGGAGGACAATAAAAAGTGCATGAGTGAAGTATTTCAAAATATTTTTAACAGAGCGTTTCAGGGAAAGTGGAAATTATATAATCATTTCTTTTCTTACTAGCACAACTGGCATGAACATCCACTTATACTCCATCATAAAGTAATAGATTGTTTAAAACAAGTACTAGTCATCTAGCCATCAACTTCAAAAGGAAAAGATTAAAAACCTTTTATAGAATGTTGTGTAAGAAGTAAATGACAGTAAATTGGAATGCGGAGGCTTTTAATAGAAAAATGTGCACAAAAATTTTGCCGCGGACCATGTTTCACTTCATGCATCGGGGAAATGAGGCACTTCGTCTATGATTAGAGAATTAGCTCTAGGGTTACAAAAGTTGGAATATCATACAAATTACCCGCCATACCATATCTGGAGAACAAGTGCTAGAGCCCATTTTTCAAATTGAATGCCAGTGTGCAAAATGACTGCATGTGAACATATTTCCTAAGCAAATGTAGCTTGTTCCGCAGTGTAGCGTGGCCGTCGTCTTACACCGCGTTACACTGAATCACGCTTCACTCAATGATGTGTTGATGTAAGGAACTGGCTTGGTCACAAAAAAGAGATAAATACCGATTGTGGCTTATTTTTTCCCATGTAAATAGTGCCAACTGACCGACGTGCAATGCACATTTTTAACAAGAAAGCATATTTCACCTTGGAGTCTGGCAGGCTAGTGATATTGCAACGGGCGTAGTATTATTTGCATCATTACCTTTATGCCTATGGTTGTTTTACCTGAAGTGATATGAAACAATGCAAGAGTTATTTGCACACAAAAAAGAAAAGCAGCGTTATAAGTGCCGTTTTCAACGCTCATCACGTTAAGCACTTCCGAAACTTAAAGTGAAGATCGCGTTAAGGCCGAAGTGTTAGTGTGAAGTTCTCAAATCTTGAAAGGGTATTTTTCTTAACACGCCTCTTCGCTATTAGTTAGGGACACTCTTCCCTACGCTTCTCATCTTCCTCCATTCTCACACCCATCCCCGACTCTTCTCTTCTCCGTCGGACGCCCCACGGCAGCATTGTATCGCCATTCGCTCCTATTCCGCCCCGCTGCGCCCTCTTTGGCAACGTAACCCTCCGTTGTGTCGGGCCACCTGTCCATCCTCCCAGCAAGCCATTATTTATCAAAATATTTTCTCTCACTAACAATTCGTCCATATTTCCTTTCTTGTTCTTACGCCATGACGTTTGTTTTCCGTTTTTCTGTGCTCCGATTGACACGTTGAGTCTCTTTGGGAAAAGTTTGGGAAATTCCTGTATTTTTTTCAAAATTCGGATGCTGAAACCGTGACACCATTAAATTTTTCCGCGACAGCGGGAGGACCACTAGCCTGCCAATAGTTTACGAATTTTCCAGACAAGCCGCGAAAGTAAATAGGTCATGCCCTTGTCTCCTGTGCCTCCGCCGATTCATTCAAGTGCGAGATGACCATCTTTAAATGGCATTTATCTTTTTGACGCACATTCAACATTCCACTCTGCCAGGTTGAATACTGAAAACTGCAAAGGAAATGGATTTAGCAATCCATTTAACGCCGTGGTAGGTTCGCTTTCGGTTTTGACTGACAACGGCGGCGTGGATTGGAAGATCGCCGAACTTGCATTGACTCGACACACCCACGCGCACACCGGAGCACCATGGTAACGCGAAGCTCGAGCGCACCCCCGCGCCACACACCCCAATGCCAAAATCTGTCCCCTCCTGCCTCTTTCCTCCGCGCCCACCTCCGCCGGCGCCCCTTCCCTTCCCTCGGAAGCGTCGTCGCGGCTCTCACCCTCCTCGTTTCTCCCTCCCTTAAAACCTTGGGCCGCGTCTTGGGCGTGAGTGGGGTCGGCGGTGGTGGCCCTCTCTTTTCGAAAGACGCAATGGTGGCTGTGAATGTGGGAATGGGTTTCCCAAGAGTTCCCCTCGAGTTTCCTCCCTCTCCGCTCGGGATTCGGAACGGGCGGGGCGGGGAGGGAAGGCAGGAGTACTGGGAAGTGAACGGCGGAGGGAAAGGGAAAACATAAATGCGTTTGAAAGTTTATCCTTGCGTTATTGTCAAGTGACTCGCCTGGAGGAAATGCGGATAAAACGTGGTTTTGGTGCGCAATTTTCATTGGGTCTGTTGGAAGTAATTAATCGCGGCGGTGAATGAAGAAGTTTTTCCAAGCCTTTATGAGGTCGATGGCGCATGGAAAGACAGCTTTGTGTGACTCACCAATTCGAGCTGTGTCCCATGGGTTAGGATGGTGGGGGGGGGNGTAACTTTAGCGAATGATCGCTGATGCATTTACATATGCGAAAAATTCACAAGGCGAATGATTTTTTCACTGTGAATTTTTCGCATATGGAAGGATATTCATTAAACGCGTGAATTTTAAAATCATTTGTGGCAGCAAACTTGAAGTTTTAATATCTCGGTCTCTACCTGTAACGATTCCTTGCACCACGTCTTCATCCTCCATTCAAAGCTGTTATATATCGCCATCCTTTTATTAGGCAAGAGGTCAGCTCCCAGCAAATTCTCTCCAAACTAAGCATCCACGTTAATTTCATGACCCAAAAATTTTCCCTGATTTGATGTTGAATCGCATAAATACAATATTATTATCGTAATAAATGGTTAAATGATTGCATTTTTTTAAATATTCTATGAGTAGTGCATTTGAAACGATTTTAACGGAATGTCTTGAGAGATTTTAGGCCATTAAACCAAGCTGCTCGGACTATAGGCGCATACATAACATTGACCCGGGGATAATGATTCAAAACCCGCTTCATAAACTTGGATCGAATTAATGTCGAGAGTTGGAACAAAAGTTATTCATTGAAAGAAACACAAAACAACAGAAAACAATAGTACGAAAAGAACACTTAAAGAGAAAAGTTGAAACAAGAGAGTTAAATAAAGATATAAAGAGTGAGTATTTATAATTTAGTTTAGAGTTACTGAAAATTTTTCGGCACTCATTTTTCAATTTATGATTACATGTATATTTTCTATAAAATTATCATACATAAATAGACATTTTAATGAGATTGAATTTTGATTGGATTTAATTGGATATGGAAATCAGGGAAAATTGCATAGTGGCTGAGAGGTCAACATTAAAATGAAGTTGATCTGAATAAATTAAGCCCACGAAAGTGGTATTAAACGGCCAGCCCAAAAAACGTCCTTTTGCACATTGATAAAAATATACATCTTCCACATTGCACCCGGGTCTCTTGGTAAAAGCGGAGAACTTCGTTGTCTCATTTCACACTTCGTATGCACCATTCCTTTCACTGGGAACGAAGATTCTTTTTACAATTAGATATTAAATATTGCTGTTCTGAGGTCTCCAATGAATTAAAGATATCCCCTAAATTCGTGAGAGGGCTGTTGTTGACTGTTGATAAGGATGGCGAGGGGTCAGTCAGGGCTTAGTAATGAATTAATCGGGAACCTCAGAGATCAAAAAGGCGGATATCTAATGCCCCTCTCTCCAAGTAGTGCAAACATCCATTCTGGCCCTGGCTTGGCTATGTGGGACGTGGAAGGGGAAGCACTGTAGTTGCCGGTAGTGCCGACATCCGGCACATCTGTGTGCAAGGTTCTCCCCGGAGTGCGAACATGGGCTGTTGTCAGCGTGGTGCGTGATGTCGGTTGAAGGGATGTGGGGGAGGTGAGATAGCTACGTCACACGGTGGAACAATTTGCATTCTGCTAACGCATTATAATCAACCATGAACTCATGGCATAACATTACTTTGACCTGAATTTCGTTTACGACGATGGGCTAAGGGAACCGATTAAAAAATTCTTAGATTCTCGAATGTAAAGGTTTTGGTGCTCAGAAAAACGGGTAAATTCTAAGTGGACTATTTAGTAATGTTAGTAAGCATAGAAGCATTCCATTCTGTTCGTTATGACAATTGCAGTGGCAAATATCTGTTTATTTGGAGATGGATAGCCATTTAACATGATGAAGTTTTGTCTTATTTTATACTTAGGATTCTGCCTGTTTTCTTTAGCATAAGAAGCGTATAATTTTATGTATCTGTTATTATTTGGTCAGAAAGTATTATTTCTTTTAAAATTTTCGTTAATGAAATCTGGTTACGAAAAAAACACTGTGGGGAATTCGTAATAGCTGTGCTATATTTTGTTCCGCATTCTGCTTTGTGAGAATTTAACCTATAAAAGAAATTCCCTTTGTTGAGTGATACCTGTTATATTTTAAAATGAAATTTCATCGTGGATTTAGAATCAAGAAATTAGCAACAGACTTGTAGCCCGAAGT
>LYUA01000682.1:143679-161645 GCA_002093875.1 Calopteryx splendens
GTATAAATTAGGAAAAGTGTTAAATTAGTTTCTTTAGTTATATAGTTAAAGTTCATAAGTCAGTTCTACACTACATATAGATTCAAGAACCAAGTACCAATTGCTCTTCACGCAGCGCATACTGTAAAAGTTACATCGCCTGAGGAAAGCTTAAAAGCATGCATATATGAATTAGTAATGGACAAAATAAACTTTTGCGGTGTAAAATCGAATTTCTTAGGAATTCCATTGCCTATGCATGAACTTTTGACCACATTTTTAATAGAATAACTTAAATAGCGTTTGCGGATAATATAGTGAATATTATGTTACAGTCAATTTAGATGGGCTGTGTAAATTAGTTGTCACTCATATCTTCATTTACAAATTTTGCAACGATACTGCATTCTCATATTGATATATTCCATTAAAAAAATAAACACAAAAATAGTACCCTTATTTGATATAATATCAAAACTTTTTTCGGAGAAAATGCTTTTATATCCATTGTAATGGTAATTCAGTAGATATTAAACTAAATAAAAATTCTGTGTCGTGGATGCGTGATGACATCCAAGCTATGATATTAATAAATGGTGGGATCAATAAATAATCCTCTGGGAATCCGTTGGGATGTTGCATAATTAATATGTATATACTATAGAATATATTGATTTACATATGCTGTTATTTTTTCTACGATTCTGAAATAATCTCAGCCCTTTAGCTACTGACTAATCACTGTTACGGAGTTGAAAGAGTTGCATTCGCTAAGGCCGCTATCAATTGAATTTTAGAAATAAAAACAACTGAAACCGTTTATTATTGTTTTTTACAAACATTTGTGTTTGTGTTTATTAACTGTTGTTGTTGGTCAAGTTGGTACCTAATTTAAAATGCAGGCATTAATTTTGGCAAAAAAAATAATTATATTTTCTATAATATAGGACACGCCAGAAACACGAACTGAAAAGGAAAAAGACAAAGTTGTAAGAATCTGACAGTTGGCACATAGAAAATTGGTGAATGATTGAAATACTTGGGAATAGGTATTTTAAAATAAGATGCATCTCCAAGCACGCTTCAAATGATCACGATAAATGTGTAGGCAGACATTTAAGTTCTTCAATTAGTCACAGCAAGTTGTGTAATCATACACATTAGCTGGTTTATTACACATTATTGAGTAATAAACCAGATGTGCTCCAATCTGCTGCCTCTAGGATGCGAATACCATGAAAAATAGGCTTGTAAAGAAAATTAGGTAAGAGAGAACCAATTTTATAAAGCCTCTCATTTTCCAGAAGTGACGAATTTTTGCCATGTTGGAGGAAGGTGAAATCCATTTTTTGGAGAACTGAAGAAAAATTTGCTACTCTTTCTCGTGGAATTTGACAGAAATATATTGCATTCATTTTTGGCTGTCCCTTGATGTTTATCATTTTCCCAGAAATGCGCCAGGCATTATTAGGTGAGAGTATTTCACCCAAAACTCAAAGCTTTGTTATTTTTGTGTAAGGACATTCATTTGACTGTTCCTTTATTTTGCAGACAAAGATGATAATAGAATAAGCAAAATGGTATAAGCAAAACGGTGAAGTAATTCTATTATATTTGAGAACAATTAATAAAATTTCAAAATAAGATATGGTGAGCAATTGGCGTCAAATTTTATTTTGCACATTAAAACATTTTGTGTACTTTTGAATAAAAAGCATAACTTTTATGGCATTCCATTAAAAATGCCTAATCCTTTCCTGCCTCTGCCTCGTTTACCCAAAATTCTCCCCTTTTATCACTTTTTTAACCATCCATTGCCACTCAGTAAGCACTACGTCCACTTTTTCTGTCTTTTTTGATTCCTCCAACAAATGAGAATAGAATATTTCCAGTCTACTTCTTTTTCTGCTATAACTTCTTTTGGTTATCCCAATTTACTCAGTTTACGCTTTCTCTAAATATATGAAGTAGACAAACACATCCTGATTATATTCTTTATGCCTTCCAATGAGATACCTGCTATGGTGTCACATATACATATCATTATGCTATCTACCCTTCTTATATCCAAACGGATCGTCTCCTAATTAATCGTTTGCCTTCTTCTCTATTCTCTTATTAATGCTCCTTAGTAAGCTAAGCTACGTGCGAAATCAAATTAATTGTCCAAGACTCATCACATAAATTCATTTTCTCTTTTTTTTGAGATAGGATAGGTATAATACTATTCTATCTAAGTCTTCTGGCATGCATTAACTTTATTAGCCATATGAGGCTACAGAAAGTGGTCGCATAAGTCTCCAAACAACGCCATAAAAACTTTCTTCCATGTTCTCCTACCTCTATATTAAGTTTGCAGGGTTAATATATACCCCCTCAGACTTGTTTGGTTTCATTTCCTTTAATGAAAAAACTATTTTTCAATTGGTATAGCATTCCTGGGGCTAAGCTATCTTCGACATTATTTTCTCTTTTATTGTCCAAGCTCACTGGACTAATGCTATTACCGTGTAGCTCTTCATCTAATAATGAGCACAGCTTTTTGTTCTTGGCTTCTTGATTGAGCTTCCACTTTCCTTGACTGAGCCCTCATTTCACCCTGTCTCTGTAAACACTCCTTGCCCTCACCTGCTCTTTTCACCACATTTCTCATGTGTTTCTCACCTTAAAGTGTAGTTTAATTCTTTGTTTGTCCTTCTTCCTAATTATTCGTCCTCCCTATTATTCGTTCCTAAGTTTCTCATTTTTGGCTTTTAACTTTTTTATGTTATTTTCTGTAATAGGTGGCTTTCTTATCTGTTTCTCGTTCCAATCATTCCTATGTTTCGCTTGTAGCTTTCGTTATATCTTCATTTAGCTGATCCCATCTTTCTTTTGCTATTCCCATCTCCTTGTTCTCATTCGGAATTCCCCAAACTGCTTTCCGGTAATCGTTTCTTTTCCCTCCGTTTAATGCCGTTTAATAGGTGTATTCCATTTTCTCCACCGTCATCTTTTTCTTTTTTTCTGGAATTTTACATCACTCTATGGTTACTAAATTATGGCATACATTTGCATCCACTCTAGAAAACACTGTTAATTCCTGAAGCTCTTCCTAAATATATGCTTGACCATAATTTAACTTAATTAATATTTCCCCGGATCTCTTTGGTTTATCAATGTGCTCCTATGTCATTGTTGGCGTTTAAAGCAGGTTTTGTTTTAACGGAGTCATTTCTCCTGCAAAATTCTATTGCTCTCTCCCCGGGGCGTTCATAATTCTTAAACCATACTCCGCAATCTCACACCCATCTTTCTTTTCACCCACAACCGCGTTCCAGTCCCCCATCACTATAATATTCCTACAGGAGTACTCTCAGTCATTTCTTGCAGTTGCCCGTGTATGCCTTCTCGATTTTATTACTTGCTGGCATGGAAACCTGAATTCAAACCACGTTCGTTGAATCTACATTAATCTCTGCTAATAATATTCTATCATTCACCTACTTTATATTTACTACTCTTCCTACTAATTTTTTCTTCTTATTTTGGTTCTCCATGCTGTTTCTCTTCTCCTCCACTCTATAGTACGTAATAATTGTTTCTTCAGTTAAATCCACTATTCTTCTATCTAACGTCTCACGAAGATACTATATCATTATTCCCTTGCTCCATCTCCTTTGATGTTTTCTAACTTCACTGTCCTCACCATCGTCCTAACATTCCAATTCTCTATCCTCACAAGTGAGTTCCTGTTTTGATTCCTCTTTTCTGCTGCTTTCAAATCGGCTGGTCAAGGATGGCGTGTGATGACAACCGCAGAGGCTTTGTTTATCCGCAGCCGAGTACGATAACCGCCCCTGAGGGAAGGGCCCAGTACACAACAGGACTCATTTCCTAGATTGTGTCTATCATAAATTCTTAGGAAAAAAGTAATTGTGGTGGTTTCCAGTTGCCTTCCTCTAAAGTGTTTTCAACGTGACACCATCACTTTAATGGCCGCTCCAATGGGGTCAAACGCCTTTGCAGCCGCCTCATTGAGAAACATACCTTGCGTGGGCTACCTTTCGTTTTGCTCCTTCCCTCGACCTTTCTGGCATGGGTTTATTCTACCTCCTATCCTTATTTAACCTCCTATCGGGAGCTATTTTCAAGCTCCCGTCAGCGCTTCAATAGGGATCATTTGAAAACGCAAACCCTCCTACCATGTGAAGGTTAGAGCCCATGGGTAGGGAATGACTCATTGGAAATAAAGTAATAAATAAGGTAATGGCGTTTATGGAAAAATAACATAGATTTTAATGTTTTCAATTATATTTTTGCACTTTCTTGTGCCTCATCAAGCTTTTATTGAGAATTAAAATATTTTTGTTCATTGTTGCTGTAATTTGATTAATTTTTTAAAATAGAATTATAAAAATTATTATAGTAGTTAAGTGCTGTTGAAATCTGCTTAGCACATACACCATTTTCAATGAAATTTGGCAGGGATCGCATATTCCAGCCAAATTTTAATTAGAGGTGTTTAATAACTGTGTAACTCATAGAGGTTAAACGGCATGCAGTTGTGGAACGTGATTGCACTCTCCTCTTACTTTGTAACCCTATACGCTGGAAGTTCGCTATCCAAATACGACTATGCGGTATTGATAAAAAGTATTGTATTCTGCTTTGTCGGAGTGAAGTTTTCCGTCCTCTGGCAACGCGAGGAGTAGTCCGAGGTGGACTCGCGAGAAAATGAAAACGGAATCAATAAGCAGGAAGAAACGATTGAGTGAGCAAGCAGGGCACTGAGTGGGCGGAAACGAATTAGACGTCAGTACCTTGAGAATATTTTTTGTCGTCCCTTGCCATCGTCTTGCTGGAAAGGCATCGGAAGGGGAATGAATGCCCCAAGAGCTTTTGCTCTTCGAGGAGTTAACGTTTTATTCCCTTGTTTTACTCGCGTGATCCAAGGAGTTCTTCGAGCTATTTTGTGTAGGGGTGCTTTGAGATAAGTGGGCGGCTTTGAGGAAAAACAAAATAATGGGGATGGAGGAGAGGATGAGGCCAGCGATCTGAAATCCCGAAAGCTTAATGGCTACGGGTATACCCCAGAATTCCACTGCCCACCCCTTACCTACCTCTCCACCCATCTATCCCTCACACACTCACGATTTTATTTTAACCTCTGAACACCGAGAGAACATGAATATCTGAGGATTCGCTAGAGGCCATTGTTAAGCAGTCCTCAGCCATTCTCCAAAATTTTAATGTGCTCATGGAAACTCAGAAAAGTCCTTAAGCGCCTTCGAATGGGAGCCTACTTATTTCTCTGTTGCTCCCCCTCTCTCATTCTCTCTCGCGGTTGTTTCCGTGATAAATTAAAACTAAGAAGTCACCCCAAAGTTCTTCATACATTCTCTCTTGGAGCCCTCTACGAAGTCGGAAACATTAGCCAAAGATATAAGAATATTGTTTCATGAGTTACAAATGCTAATATAGTAGTGCATACCTACGAGTTTATGCAGTAGTTTAAAAAATCAGAATTAATTCATAAATTTATTTAAAAATTGCGCTCCCTATGCTAAATACACTAAATTAAATGGATAATATATTGTATATATTTGTCATCACTGATTATCAACCACATTTTGGTAAATTCATCCTTAACAGAAGATTGATAGGGAACATCGACTCCTCTTTTGATCTGCCAAAAAGAAAACAAGCTCTGTTTGAATCCCTATCTACTTTCAGTTCACGAGTTGTTTATCCGCTCTCCTTTTTTCTTTTTTGTTTAACACGATTCGTAAATTGCAAACTGTTTTACTCATTCTTTACCGTAAAATTCAAATTTTTGGCCATCAATTTATTTCAAATAATATATATTGGAAACGTTAAACCATATTAAATAAGAATAGTAAGATGGATTTTTCCTTTCAATTCTTCATTTATCTGGAAACCTTTTTACTCAGTTATTATACTTTTCTTACAATATATAAGAATTTCTTACGAAATAAAGGCCCTTCCACAAAGAAGATTGAACTGCTGGTGACTAGATCAGAGCCTGCATTATGAGCAGGAGGAATGGAATTTTTTGGTTATTGAGCATGTTAGAAACTACAATGAAATATTACTCTCAAACGTCATCTTCAGGTAAAGAAACTACATACATACACTCAATTATATACACATATATGGGAGGTGGGAGGATAGGGTTTGATGAGGATAGGCTTCGATTGGTAGAGGGTCAGTTTGCCATGCGGGCCGTGACATCATTCATTAATCCGACTATGACGCTCTTTCCTTTAACCTCAAAAGTATTAATTCCTGCTGTGCAGAAAGGGTTTTAAAGTTAAACTTGAAAATGGGTGCAGTGCTGGGTGCCTTTGGGAATAGAAATACATACACTTATATAATCAAATGGAGGGACACAAGGAAAACGGACCGAGCAAAACACCTATGAGTCATTCTAGCATCAGACCGAACGTGAGGTAAACACGTTAGTACCATGCCAGGATCTGCGTAGAATAACCTTGGATTCATTAAACGCATGCTGGAAAAGTATAACCTTTAAGGCGGTGTTATTTCGCGTTAGTTATCTCTCATCCTCAGTACGCGTACAGCACTTGAGATGCCGTTCAGAAGGGGCTAATAATGGAAATAAAAAGGATACTGAAGAAAGCTGCCTATAAGGTGAAGAATCGTTATGAACGAATAGAGAGACATGTATATTGAACTTACTTGTCTTAATTGGGAGACACTGAAAAAAAAATACATCATGCACATCTTCAAGTGTTAGAGAGATACATATTATTGCAGTTTTACACTGAAACAAGGAATCCTTTTACCTCCATATTACATAGGTACACAAGACCACAGCCGGAAGTTGAGTGTATAACTGCTGAACTGCTAAGATGTAAAGAATATATATATTTCCCTCTCACAGTTCGCTACTATAAAATTAGGAGACACTTATGGAACTCAGAGCATCCCAAATGTGAAAGTATGCAAAATTCTAATGGTAATAAATGTAATTAATGGCTAGTGACCTAACACCCCCTTCCACATGCCCTCGCGGCGGCTTGCAGGTTACTATTTAGATGTTGATTTAATGTTCTCGTAAATTTGTCTTTAAGCATGATACGTAGGTCAATTATAATTACTTGTAAATTAAACAAATTGCAATAGTTTCCTAATCCACTGGAAAAAAACTCCTTCCTTGGTGACACCTCATCACTCTCCAAGAGAAAGCTGCGTCATAGCTGACGTCAGTAATGAGCTTCTCTGTGATCCTGTGGGCCCACGGAAGTTAATACACTCTTTAAGTTAACTGAATTGATCGAAGGAGTTAATTTTTGTAATAATTTATGATATTCTGAACTCGAGTTTTCTTCCCATCAATAGCAAGAGAATCAGCTCACCCGACGCTTCTATTAGCACTTAACCACTGTTTTAGTAAGAACTCGGTATGTGAGAAAACCCGTTTGGACGAAAATGTAGGTGTTTCACAGCAGTGGTCTCTATATTCTCTAAGTTTTTTATTCCCATAAAACGAATACGAACCACAAACAAATCCGGTATTTGGGACTACGGCGCTAGGGCTCCCACGAACAGAACACGGAAGAAGGTTAATACTTACTTGCAATTCGCGCTAATTTCCGATAAAATATGTGATAGCACGTAATGAAGACGAATAGATGCACGTTTGAAATTTCTTGTTCTTATGTGCGGTGCATGTGAAACCCATACCTAGCTTCAAGGAAATTGACGAATGTTGAATTGACAAGCATATTTATTCTCGTCCGCTTTATCCCTTTCCAATGTGCCTCTTAATCGACCAGTCTCTCTGCATTAATGAGTTTTCTGATTTTTATTGAAGCGCATTAACCTGCACTTCCAGTTTGTTCGCAGTCCTCGGAAAATGTTTTTTTTAATGTTAATTTAAAGCAGGTGCGTTGTGTCGGAAAAAGAGCTGCTCATGCATTGGGACTTGAATTAAAAAGCAGTAGGCACAGGAAATCTCAACTTGTTCGGTTCCATGAACAAATAAAAAAGTTAAAATCAATCGGTGCAAAATGAATTGTACCTCTCCTATTCGCAAGTTTTATTAGTCATATGATGCGAACTATATCGCCTTAACACTACAACTCACCCGGAGGTATTGTTTGATCTAACATGTAGTTGAGGCGCATAACTTTTGAAAAAAATCATGATATAGCCATGCCTAGTATGCACTCTAATAAGATAATTTTCGTAGCCCTTATGGTATATCAACTAACCTGTAAAGATATGATGGATTTTTTCGTGGAGGCTTTATTTGAACCCAGGTAAAGGGTGCTAGTAAGGTGAAATTTAATATTAATTTTGCATTCAACGGTGCAATTCTCGCACATCAGCAACTCTCTTTCTTTTCATTATTTTAATTCATTCTCCTATTTTTCACTAACCATCCTCCATTTATTCCGTATACCACTCATGACTGTTTAAGAATTTTATTTAAATTTATTGTTTCACGTTATAATTTCCTTCTCATTCCTTCAATTGTACTTCCAATGACCAAAAAAACTCTCCTAGATTTTTATGTGTGAAATTATAGAAATACTTTTTGAAGTTCCTACCTTATATTGAAGATGACTTCATACATGTTTCATTTGTTCTGTTGAATCGAAGTAGTTAATTCGCGGCAGAGTTCATTTTAATTAGCTGAAGATTTCATTGGCACACAGCTATCTTTAAAAATAGACACGGAAGTGGGAATCACTGCACGTTAGTCAAGAATTTAATGCAGCTGATCATATAAATAAAATTCTGGAAGACGGTGGTAAATATTTTTTGTCATGATATTATTGGGAGACATGGGGTGGGTGATTTAACAGTAACTGATTAAGAATTTTGCGATATTTTAGGCAATGAAGAACTTAATGATAACCAAAGATATGTAGGATGTGAAGGATTGTTGATAAGGAAAAATGGATGACTGAAATTCAGGAAGTTTCCACCCTGTGCTTGAAAGTGTCGTCCAGAAAACCTGCTCAATCGATTGGAATCCCTAGCGCTGCACGAACTTAGACGGACTCGAAGGCTGGCTGTTCCGAAACCTTTATGACGAATGAAATGACGCAATTCATTTGCAACTACACAATTCAAAAGGCGAATGAATAAAAGATTTATCTTTTCTCTTTTTTTTGTCTATTTGTAAGTTTTTTTTAAAATTCCATTTTTCCGTAATAATGATGCATGGCGTATTTTCATTCATCAAAATGTTTGCATCATGGCATCATCGAACTGAATTCTTTCCTTTGCTTTTTGCTAGTGTGAGGAAACTATTCATAAAAGACGGAAAATGTTACCTCCTGAATTTTGGATTGCAGAGTTTGGAATTACGTCTTTTCGACCCACAATTTCTCGTCAACGAATTCAAGGCACATTGAGGTATTTTGGTGTATGACGATAAAAAGACTTGCGCTGCACGACAGGTATCGATAAAAAAGCTGGGACACTATGAAGTATTTTTGAGGGGCTCGTAGCGGAATGCATGTCATCCTACAGAACGTTATCACATAATACACTTGATGAGCAGGCGTGTATGTTTAAAGATAGATATGTTTTTTAGTGTACATAGTCCAAGGCAGGATACTTCGGCATTTAAATCAGGTGGTATTTACTTTAAATCTCAACCTTGTTAACGCACAATTAAATACTGGAAACATAGAAGGAACCAAAGAACTGAAGCAAGGTAAACATGTGATACTTGAAATTGTTATCCATTTGCAAAGGAATGGGAGAAATGTCAATTTAGCTAATTTCTCCACTAGTTACAAAGTGGACCAGAAACTTCTAAAAAGAAATTAAAAAACGTCCATATAGTGCGTTCTAATTGCGTGGAAATAATAACTGAGTGATAATAACGTATAACCCATATAGAAGAGCAATTAAGGGTTTCTGCATTCGCTAACAAAGAATTGTTTTCATCTTATGTTTCAAAATTGAGAAATGCGGATACAAATCTTTTAACTCTACATTGATGTAACGATGCATTACCGATTTTCATGAAAGCCAAATTTTATTTCATTCTACATCAAAAACTAAAAAATGGCTTTGTTATTGTTGACCTAATGTACTCAGTGAAGAGTGCACCAAAGGTTGCATCAAGGTTGCGCCTTGCATTAGTTGCCTTGCCTTGGTCTAGTTAACTTTTTTTTTCTTTCAGAAATAATTGCATTTGAATTAAACATACATACGCGGAGAATGCCGGAACAGTGTTCTTCTTGTCCTAGAGAAATGAACCACTTAGCCAATTAAATTTGTGCAACATGAGGGTTCTACGTACCAAATGATCACGCAAGGAATATCATAGGCATAGTAAAAGTGAAGAACATTTATTTTAAAATGTGTACCGCTTAAACCATAACGTGAATTATTAAATACATATTTATTTTATAGTAATTCAAGATATTTGCAAATGCATTTATTTTGTAAAAATTTTTTTTTGAAAAAAATCAATATTTTTTTAATGGTGATATACTGATATTTTGATTATGATTTATAATTTAATTTAAGTAAGTAGCATAAAATCAAAAGAAAAAGTTAAGTTTTTACTTAATTTTAAAGTAAAACATATGGTAAAAACAATTTTTCAACGACAGTAATATGGAGTTCAAAATGGCCCCCAGGTATCCCAAGGTGCATGGCGCGTAAGTTACTAGTAGTTGCAGTCGAAGGGTTAATACTGCATTTTTGAATCCTCCCGCATTTTGTGCTAAATAAAGTATTGGAAATGTGTATTATCATTTAGTTTAATAGATTTCCAGAAATATTGTTACATTATACCTAAAATGACTCTTGAGTCTTTTTTTGACGCAAGCATAACCTTTCATTTACGCATTAATGGCACACTCTTGGATGGTCTCGAAACCATTATACGAGGGCTCTTCAATGTAGAATTCATTTAAATTTATATTCACATAATTTACTGTGCTAAAAACTAAATTCATGTCATATTGTTATTTTAAGGTGTCACGTATGTGAGGCATAAATTAAATTAATTACACTTCGGGCATCAGCGGCTGCTGCTGCTAGTTACGCGTATATTCAGTTTGTGTACGACAACGATGTATCACGCGACGAGCAGTACGCCGCATAGAAATGTTGTTTTCACCTGAACTAGTCGCTAGCTTATGCAATGAAAGGGGTCTTCAGCACAACTAGAAGGTCGTTTAAAATATTGAAAGGTGGGAGGTAAAGAATTGCATAGGAAGGTAAAATCGGAGCTCCAATCACCATTCTTACGGAAGTAAACATTAACACGGCTGCTACCATTGTGGGAGAAGAACGTCTTATAATGTTAAAAGCACTATTGGAGATATTGAACATTTCATTGGGTACCACTGACACGTTGGTAACAGACAAATTGCACATGACACGTCTTAGTACGCAGTGGGTTCCGAGACTGCTCATACCCGAGCAGCACGTAATTCGCGTGCAGGCTGAATATCTCGCAGAAACCAATTTAAACTGTGTTCCTCCTACTGTCCTAGCCTCAGTTGAATTTTTCCCATTCCCCAATGTGAAGGAACTCCTTGAAAGGTGAACAGTTACCGTAGGTGAAATGAACGTGTATGCGAACGAACGTAGGCGAAATGAACTAGCCACGGATGCCGCCGATGCACTGGAGTCAAATCAATGGATCATGCATCACAAATGCAATAAAATTGAACTAATAACATAGCATAAAATTACATTTTTTCGAAATTATTTATATGAATGAAAACTTGATCGTTCATTCAATTATAACCCGCATCATTGTTTTAATATGAAAACATATTTAACCATAATTTTAATTACTGCTGACTGACTGATGCGTGAGATAATGTTATATTGTGAAAAAAATGTCCAAGAAAGATATACCATCGCCGTGTAGTAACCTTTGTGAGGATCATCATGATGTATTATTCGAGAATATTTTGGAGCTTTAGGTAGCCAAATGCTCCCTTTTTCTTGCTCTCAGGTGTTCCTTGCCCCCTAAAATCCGCCTCGCATTGGGCGATGTATTTGTCTCCCTTTCCCTCCTTCTCATCCCTCTCTTCTCCCTCTTCCGTTTCCCCAAGGCTAGATGTGTGGGGAAGGCATGCCGATAACTGACGAAGGCTTTTAAACGTTGTCGCCTGACGGAGATTTGTAATCTTTAATGGCATGCTGACGTCTGAGAGAGGGAGTGCGTGCTAGATTGTGTGTTGAGTTTTTATTTTGTTTCATAGTATATTTTGTGTTGTCTTTATGCGTAAATTTCTTTATGGCTTGGCGTCATTGCTTAGAGGTCTGAGTATTGATCACCGTGTTTAGCGTTCTTTTGGCCTGTGGAGAGAGAGTTTTGAGTTTTGGCGGTCGAAAAATGTTTTGGAAAGTAAAGGAGTTGGCAAGGAGAAACGTGCCCCACTTCTTGGGGACCCCTCCTGTGGTGGCTTCTGGTCAATTTTCGAGTCCTTAAAAAATTTAATTATTTTAAAAACTACAAAAGTATAATTAAAATATGACGTTAATGCAAAGGGTAAACTAGCGTCAATGTTAATCTGTTGTTGTGAAATACCAAATCCTACTTCAATAGCTTTACTTCACGAGTGCTGTTTTCAGATGAATGTGTTTTGCTAGAGAGTATTATCCTGTTATCGAGACGAAAGCGAATCATCCTAAAGGTTATAGGGAGGATTTTGCCCGAGCGGTAAAATTCTATTGAGGTTGCAGCTCCTGCGGCACAATGGTATTTGCTGGATAAAATGCACGCAAATGGGGAGAAATGAAAGCCGTAGCAGCTGTTCTGTGTAACGCCAAAGCTGAATGTCCATCATATCCCCAAAATTGCTGCAAAATTGGGTGTGAGTTGCTACAATCCTTATCGGTTCTAATATAACTTGTGTATCATCCCTGTTATTCTTGGCTCCGTATATTTGGCCATCCATAAAAGCGTTGAATATCACTAATGATACTCATCGTGGGCATATTCTGGAGAAAAATATGCTTGTGTACTAGGGATCTAGAACCCTACTATCTCTTTAGGTTTTTACTTTTTAATCACAGGATACTAAATTTTCATTTCTAAGTTAATTACAGACTTCATTTTTATAAGAAAAACGTATGTCCAAAGCTATGAAGTTCTGCCAATTCTTCATTATTGAATAAAACTCTCTTTGTGGTTCTATCCCATCTAAAATTTAAGCTAATTAATATATGCTACACTTAATCGAGACACGTTAAATAGTGCTTTAAGAATAGTGCTTAGTGCTGTGGATGGGATATGTGTCCAATGATTTTAGCAATTTTTTCTTAAGCATAGAGAGTTTTATAGCAAAGAAGGCGAACGAAAAACTTATGAAATTGGAAGCAAAAATAGATAAAGGTGTTAGACAAGGATTCAACTTCTCATTATATACCTAGAAGAGGCAATTGGGAGAAGGAATGGAGAAGAAGAAGAAATGGGTATCTGAGGAATCAAGGTCAATGGTGAAGAAATTAACATATCCCGGTTTGCAAATAACATCCTGGAAAAAGCAGAGAAGAAAGAGGGCGTGCAAACATCTCTAAACACGATACTCTCAAGAAATATAATGTGAAAGGTATCAAGAAGAAAACTAAAATCATAGTAAGCGAAAGAGAAATATTGATGACGGATGCCGCAATTCAAGAAGAGAAACTAGAGCAAATGGAATCCTTCCCCAACTTCAGTAAACAGCGTCGAGCATCGTTGTTGTAAAACATAGAATGGCAGAAGTTCGGAAGACAACAAGCAAAGAATCACTCAAGCTAAGATAGCATTTATCAAGAAGAAGAGACAACTACTGTGCATAAAATCTGTGAAGAACATATGGTTGCAAATGAAGAAGCATCAATTCAAGACATTCGTTTAGTTTTACAAGAAGGCATGATCTCCGAAAACAACAGAAATATTGTTAGAAACTCCTCCATCAATATTTCTGTCATCAAAGGTGACAAACGCTAGGGAAGATGTGCGCGGGAATGTTCGTCTCGGAAAGGGAACAGTAGTGACACACTGTCCGAGGTCAAGTAAGAGTTAAATCCAGCAGGGGGAATAAAGGGCGGTGGGTGGGAGGAATTGGTTTGAGGGAGAAGTGTGGGGCTTTTGATTAGTCGATGTGTTGTAAGAGGGGAGGGTGTTTATAGGTATCCACCCCGGAGGCATTACCGGATGGAACGATTCTCGCCCTCCTTTATCTAGTTTTATTGCTTTCCGTCCTATGATTTTTAGTGCAACATTATATAAAATGCTGTTGGTGGGGTTTACAGTTCATTTTTTTGTCTTTGTGTCATTGTTTATATAAACTATAATTGAAAAAATTGTCATATTTTTTTAAGGGGATTAGAGAAATTATTTTCATGGGATATCCATACATTACTACTATATCGAATCATATTCAAGCGAATTAGGTACAGGAAACTTTGGTGTTCCTCTGCAAGTTTCTATGGAAAAAATGTCGTTGAAAAAAATCGGATGAATACCTATAAGGTGTTATATTGTCTCCCCTAAAAGATAACAACCACTTATTTCTTTAAAAAAATATGATGATGACCGCAAGAATTTAAATTTAGTGAAAAATGACTACATGCAAAAGCGTTGTTATTTTTTTATCATAATAATTTTGAAACTTGTTAAAAGTCAACCCACACTTTTTTGTTTATTTAAAATTCAAGATTGCCATTCAACTAGAAGACAAAATATATCCTTACTGATTTCATTATTTGGCTGTTGATAGCGTATTCATCGACTAATGTCTGCCTATCGCAATATTTTTATCAAAGCAAATATTAAAATGAAATTGGTTAAAGATGAAACTCTGATAATATAATACAGTTCTAAGTTAATAGAATGTTTTCTTTCATCATAACTCATAAAAAAAACTTCTCAGAAACATGTGCAATTAATGGGTGTTGAATAATGTAATAGTTCAAGTAGCCTTTAAGATAAATTTATTGGGACGTTAAGAAAATAAAACAGTAGGCCAGTAAATGCGCCCAGAATATTTAGCATAGTCCTAAAAAATGGTGAATATGGTAATTTAAAGGTGCCAGGATACTCTGTATTGATGTAAAGCAACTGTCATTGGATAGTACTGGATTGCAAACGCAACTAATTTTTATCGTTCATTTTAATTCAATATTCGCTGCATAATAATTTAAAAATTCACATTAGCTTTATTTAAAATTTCGATATTTTGAATTTTTAAGCATGGAAATACTTATCAAAACACTTATTGTCATAGGCCATCACTCGTCTTGCGGTAAAACAAAAATATTCCGGGAAAATGAAATATGAATAACGTTATCACTGCTAAAATTTTCGTTTTTACCTGACAGTTTCCCATTGCTCAAACAAAATGCAAAAAATACCAAATTTAAAGAAAAATACGGTTAATGAGTGAAATACATATAATTATTCCACATTTGCCATTAATTTTAAGTTACAAATCAGAATCATTTACTTTCACACCGCGCTTTTATTTCCGATTGTGAACAACTTAACCACTTTCAGTTAAAAGCTTGCTATTAATAAAGAGTATTATCTCCAAGTTTAATGCCATCGAAAATCCGAGGAAAAGTGTCGCAATTGCTGACAAAAAAAACTCCTGGATTTTGCATCACGATAGTTCACCTCGCTCACACTTGACTTAAAATTGTTTTTTTGAGCAAAATTAATTTAAAAATCAAACATTTTCGTGCGTTAATGATATGAACACGAAAGCGCCGAGTGAGCTGAGGGTAAAACTAATAGTGAATTTTAAAATAGTGTTGCAGAACGGAAAAAAACGCTCGTGTGTATTTATTTTATTTTATGAGAACAATAAATTTTTTAATAATAAGTAAATATTTTTAATGGAAATTCTTATTTTTTTCAATATGTCTTATTTTTCAGTATCTACCTAGAGGAAAACAAAACCTTTTAATCTGTTGATAAAAATACGATACTTATTTGATCCAAGTGGCTGTCTCATCATATTATTCACGTACGCTGAAGCGCCACTAAGCAGAGAGTTTGCATATAGAGTCTAATTCACTTTGAACTTCTGGAAGACCTTGGGCATTCTCTTCTTCCTGGAGAAGTGTTTTCCAAGAAGTTTCAACTTTTTCACTGGCACTTCTCTCCACTTATTCCACGAGCAACGTCTTTCCTGACTGGCCCATTATTCCCTTGCCATCCATAAACCCATCAATCTCAATCCGAGCTTTAAAATACACTTCGAGAGTGTGCCCACACAGGAATAGAAGAAAGATCAGGTAGTCGATGTTTCCGGCGATCTCCTTTCTGGCCAGAGCTCAGTCGGAGGAAACGCGAAACTAACTATAGATATTCTTAAAGTAAAATACACTGTCGTCATTCACTGCCATGGAAGAAAAAGTCATGATAATGACTCTGTTAAACCGAATTCATTATTATGATACCACATTTGGGCAGGAACGTTAATCGACCCGGATTTCTACATAAAAATATAAGGGGAAGATGATTTAAATCTAAAATTTATGAAACGTTTCTTCGGAAAATGCTATTTAATGTTTAAAAATTTTGCCATGTACCCATGTAAAGTTCTTAAGATTTTTTCTGCGAAAACATTCAATTCTTAGGTCAGAAATGTTTTGCGTGAGTTATCCCAATTCATTGCGTGATTCATTGATTGGGTGATGAGATGTGTTGCTATAGGCCTATACTTGGAACCACGCAATAAAATAATGAGTGATAGAAAATCCCACATAGATGATATTCATGGTCGGGTGGTTGCACATCTCAAATTATTTCCTTCCGTGATATCTTTTTTCCCCAACATGAAGTGTTAACGACTTCGTATTTCATCGTTTTGAATCATTGTCTGTATACATATATTTCAATCTCCTTCCTATGGTGATCATCCTAACGTTCATCGCTTACTTAAATTGTAGGAGAATCATGTAATCGCAGATTTGATGTGAAATAAAGTCATCCTCATCTGTATAATTCCCAAAAAATAGAATGTGCTCCACACCATTGGTCACTTATCTTTTTAGTGGTAATTAACAGTTGAACTTCAAACAATAAAGTAGCCATGTTCCACTTTTTATTTCAAAATTCAGATTTAGGTCTACCTATTGGAACTAAACGTTAGTTACTGATTGAAGTCGCCAGGAGTCTGTGACAAGTTACAATATCTTTTGTTCTTCAAAGGCAACAGGATCTTTACTGGAAATGCATATATCGATATTTTGATTATATTTGACGAATACAACTTCATCTATTTCACTGAAAACACCAACAAAGGAGGTTCGTAGTTCTAAAAGTATTCTCAAAAAATCCCCTCAACAAGGTGGTCACAAAAACCGAATTCACCAATAATCACTCCGATAAGTCATGGACAAAAAGCTACAATTTTCTCCAATTCCATAAAGTCATTGCCTTCCAGAATTCTATTATCAGCCAAAGATTCAAAACCAGGGGAAAAAATGCGGCGAATCAATCCTTTCAATCATTTCATTGATAGTCACTTCTGATTACAAATTTGGGAAATGGCACACTAATGTGTGCAAAATTCTAGGCTCAAAAGAAATATATAGCATCAAAAAGAGGAAAAAAACCTCATCGGCAGCATCAAACTCTTAAAAAAAACATCACCGACATAATATTGGCCTCCTATGCCGTCAGAAAATTCTTTCCAGGCTAACCGAAACTGAAGGTTTTTAAAAAGGCGGTGAATTGGCTCCAAACTAAACAACTTATCCCCGACAAGATTAAAGAATTAATCACATTCACCAAATAGTCATTTATGCGATGAAACAAACTCCTCAACAAAAGGTAATGCAAACGGATGCATGGGGCAGCAATGGAAAATTACTCTCATGCTTTGAAGCCAAAGTTTTCTTACATTATTTTGAATAGGAGTGCAGAAATGTGTTCGAATACTTCCCCGCAATATCGATAAGTTACGTTGATGTTATATTCACCGTTTTTGACATCTATAACTGATATATATATATATATATATATATATATA
>LYUA01000682.1:162666-174234 GCA_002093875.1 Calopteryx splendens
GTATATAAACCATTTCAAAAAAAAACTAAAAAATACACGAACCAATAAAATTGACCTATGAAATTGATCTTCCATTCTTAACTAGATTACCAAAAACCGATATATATATAGAAAAAACACATACACAGACAATTATATAAAAGTGGATACGCACCAGCACAAACTGGTTTTCTTAGCTTTTTCACGTTCAAACTCTCTACCGTGTATTTAATTGCTTATATGTGGGACTACATTGCATCAAGCTGACAAAACATAAAGCACTTATTCACTCCCGATATAATTAACTAATTCTTAGCAAACAAAATGGAAAAACACTTGCCAATAAAAAAAACCACACTGAAGCGGCAATACGATACCTCCAAAAGGGTGTTCATTTTATTTTCCCCCTCTTCCCCACACTTACTAATGGAGCATAACGAATATACTTAAACCACTGGACATAAATTCCTTATTTACAAACCACAATGCATTGTGGGATATTCTAGGTTACCCAATGGCCAAACTCTGCCGTTCAGAAAATCCGGGATCAACAATATCATTTTATTTAAATCTTGGAAACAAGTTCGTATAAGTCAAGTACATCCGACAAAAAACTTAATCCCATGGTTAGGTTCAAATAATACACAGCCAATTACAATAACTGACGGTTTGTAGTATCAATGACAACCAGAATCATTTCTGAAATGAGTAATCGCATCAATAAGAAAGATCACAACCAAATTTGGTTAAATCAACCGAAAATTTAAACCAAACGATCACGTAACTTTGTACACACAATTAATGAATGATAAATAATGAACAACTAAGCGCGCATTTTGAAACAGAGTTTAACTTCAATTACAACTTGAAATTATAGAAAAGATAAAAATAAAACTAGCTTGATAAGGCCACGCAACATTTCTGTCGGAAGTAACGCAATACTCGTTTTTAATAATATTCCTATTGAATTCGGAAATCATATCTTCGTATTATTCTTGTAATAAATAATCTCGCCTCTATTTTAGTCAAATGCAGGGGTTTGTCAATAATGCTGTTAGCACTAATACAATTTGAAATTACATCGGGTGTTTCACGGAAATGTGTCATTAGTCCTCTTCTCTTCATTCATTCGTCAAAGAATTTAATGTCGTGGCTAACAGTATAACTTGTTTATCTGCAGATCTCGTAGTCTTTTAAAAAGATATCTGCTGTCCAGAGGGTGAAGTGATTAGGTGATGAGCTAAATGCAATACAGGGTTGGTGCTACAATTGGCAATTGGAATCAAACCTACGGAAGTATTTACATTCACGAGTTCAGGCCTACTTTGTGGAATTTTTCCATGATGGAAGGAAAAGAAAATAAACTTTGTAACATGATTCGCTGTGACGATGATTCACCGTGACACCTAAAGTTGACGCAAATTGTCAAAAACATGGCAGCGTAATTTTTTAGTGGCATTTACAATTTTATTTTTTCGCCTATTTTATATAAGGAAAATGTGAATATGGGGTAAAAGAGCGATATTGCTTTTCTCTATTTACGACCCACTTATAAGGGAAAATTGAAAATTTATTTATATCGGTTTGGCAGTAATTTCTTCTTAACTTCCTCCCGTGGTATTGCCTACCAATGTAATGTGGGAGTAAATGATTCCTTCACTTTTAGTTTTGAACTCCAATGATTTTTTTTCTTTCTAACATTTTATGGCGTGCACGTATTCTTCGTACTAAAAGTAGCTCCCAATTAAGACTATTGAATGAAAAATGTCGGCGCTACTCGTGCGTTCAAAACGATTCTTCACGAAACGAGAAGCTCTCCTATGTATCCCTTTCATTTGCAATATTAGTTTATTTTGCGCAGTGTCCCAAATGTTGGAAGCATACTAAAATCGAGGTCCAAATAGCGCGAACTAATGCTTCGTTAACTTTTTTATTATAACATATTCCCAATATGCGTTTGATGAATCCCTATTTCTTCGGCGTAGCTCCGCAGATGGACCTAATTTTTTAACCATTTTAGCTCTGATGCTAGAGTGGCTACTAGATATTTTAATCGGTCCGATTTCTTGTTCACATCCCTGTTTGTCTATAGGTTTAAGGTGGTATAGATTTATTTCCCTAAACCTGATCACTGAACTCCTTTTCAAGTTCAATTTCATGCCCCATTCCTTATACCTGGCATTAATACTTTTAAGATCACAAAAAGTGCCTAGTAGTCGGAATTATTACTAATTCCCGGTAGACGTCCGTGCAATTAGCGAATAATTTTGCCTAGTAAGAATTTCTACTACAAATATAATTGATGCAAATAAGAAAAAGGAGGGGCTGATTGCACTACCACACGGGACGCCGGAGGCTATATTCACATAACCGGAACTAACGCCCTCAATTTTCACTTTCTGGTTGCGCTCGTAGAGGAATTTTCAAACCCATATCACTTAAGTTTCATTAATTCCTTATTATTGTGATTAGTTTTCTAGATTTTGTGCGGTACTGGATTAACTGAATTTTTAAATCTAAATGAATGCACCTACTTGATAAACTGAATTTTAGAAATCTAAATGAATGCACCTACTTGATCAACTGGATTTTTTTTGAATCTAAATGAATGCATCTACTTGATCAACTGAATTTTTAAAATCTAATTGAATGCACCTACTTGATAAACTGAATTTTTAAATTCTAAATGAATGCACCTACTTGATCAACTGAATTTTTAAAATCTAAATGAATGCACCTACTAGCTTTCTTGATTATCATGATCTCAGGGTGTCGTGAATGAATATATCAAGTTGTGCTTCACAAGCTTTGCTTTTTCGGAACCCAGTATTTGCGTGTTTGTGTAAAACTATGATTATGAAGGATTTACATGACGTTACTAACTGAATTTTTTCAGGATATGGTTAATAACGAAATTGACCTAAATTTTCCAGTATCTTATTAACTTCTGCTCTTATGCTCTGTGTGGATATGGATATTAATGCATTTGTGCAATGTATTTCAAGAAAAAAGCCGTGGTAACAATGGATGTACGAAAGCTATTCGTTCATGTGTTGCTATATTGACTTTTGCTATACATTGAGGAAGAAAAATAAAATTTTCGTGCATCTTAAATGATAAATAATTCAAAGCTAGTTTATTCTTAAATATATTTGTAAGAATCTCACAACTGGCCCTAAGTTTAGCCTAAGTATGAGCCTATTGCGTTTAGGATGCAGTTCAGACAATTTGGAGGTGAAAGTTAACTAGGAACATTGCTCAGAAGTATAATGGCTGTTATGTGTTAGTGGCATTCACGGAATTTTATTCTATTTATTACTAAACACCAGCGGAATCTAGGCAATAGGTAGGCAATTAGTTTGCAAATAAAATTGCCTAAATTTTTACGCTAACCAGTTTCACTTTTCACATCGTAAAATCTGCTTGCAATTTTTCGTCATAAAATTTCTTCCTGCTAGTAATTCTTTCTATATTCCTTTAGTTTTCAAAAAGTTACATATTCATTAAGTGTCTTTTTTCTGCCGAAGTGAAAAATATATTTTTAGCACTTAGCACTGAGTCCCCGTTGTTTCATTGGACATCACTTCAAAGACCGAAACTTCTCAGGTGGAGAAACGCAAAAAATAACTATGAGGTGAAAAGTTTCGGCGGTTAAAGTTCCCTCTTAGTTTACTCAGGTTATTTCCCTTGTGTCTCACTGCCAACCAAAGATAGGCTCATAAAGGAGGCAGAGGAGATATTCAAGTAAATTATATCACTTTCGTTCGTGTATCTTATGGAAGCGCTGATTAATGTCCTCCGCCGAAAGCAGGTGCTCCTAGTGGCGGGCGGCTCTTATGCTTCTGTCGAGAGATCCAAGGCTGTCTCCTACGGCGACATTCGCGACTCCAAACGGCGGTGAAGGGCCCCCCGCGCGAAGGGGTACTCTTCCTCGCTTTTGAGTGCAACCCCGATCCCCTTCCCCGGACCGCAAATCCCGCCCCTCTACCCCTCATCCCACCGCCCGCCTGTCTCGGGAGGCTCGACCCACCCCACCGCTCACCCCCCTTCCTTGCAGGGTAAGAACCCACCCAGGCCGCCTTCAAATGAAAATTCTCGGTCCGAGAAAATGTAAGATTTGCCACGCCTACTGAAATGGGCACCCGACTTCGTCGGTGAAGAATTTGGGATGTCACCTTTGATGAGGACCCTTACATAGTCGGGAGAGGAAACTGCAGTCATATTTCAGTTTTAAAATCATATTTTTCTGGACTAAATGAAAATATTTCGAAGAAATAAAGAGAGAGCTTGGAGTGCAGTGTGTAACCGCAAATTGTGGGAAATGGTGAGTATACCACCCACCGGCATGAACAGGCAAATCCAAAACAATGCAATTTAAATTTCTTTGAAAGGATACATTTTACTGTAGATGACGAAAAATTTAGCGTTTTCCATTGTTATTCTTGTGGTTGTGGATCGTGAGAAGAGTTACAAATCTTGAATCTATTGGCTATTTCTCTATCATTTTTTATTTCTCTCTCGTACATATTATCATTTTTTGTCATACCGAGGTGGTCTTGGGTTTAAAATACTGTCTTTATGCCGCAAGTAAAACTACACTACTTTTACCTTTTTTACTTCTACATTACTTTTCTGTTAAATCTAGCTTGCTTCATTGATTCTTTTTTGATTCCTATCCAAAATCAGGCTGCTGTTGCATGACGCTCTAAGTCCTCTCATAATGGTTATTAACGTAACGGGCTGCTTAATCATGTATTTTGTTAAATTATTGGATTAGTATTTTTTGAGTTGTTTGTATTGAAATTACTGGCTGTATATTCTGTGTTTGTACTAAATAATAAATAACATTTCACTTCCTCTTATCCCCCCTCTCTGTTTTCTGCTATGCATTTTACACGTGCTAGCTTTCCTAGGGTGACCACCACAGATATTACTCATGCGTTTTCCCCAAGATCCGATGTAATGAAGAAGCTCTAGTAAAAGCATAACCAAGAGCTGTAAATTGAAGAGTGTAAATGTAGGTTTATTTAGATTATCTTCTTTTTAAGGAGTGCATAACCATACCTTACACTATACATAATTCTGTGTCTCACTCCGTACACCATTCATGAGTAACATGTAAATTGCTTGAAAGTGTTTCTCAGTCTGTGTGGGTCGTTACTTCCCCTTTAAATGGCAGTATAGTCGGCAGATAGTATGTTGCTTTTTATTTTTGAACTGATGTCAGTTCTGTAAATAAGGAAATTTAGTGTTCCTATAACGCTACTCTTGAGGGAAGTCCGACGTTCCTATGGGAAAATATTTTGGGTAATCGGTTGAATTGGGAACGCCAGGAAATGGAAAGGCGTAATTACGGATAATGAAGAAGACTTAAGTTAAGCGTGGGATGACTGGGAAAACGAATTGGAAAAAGAGAATGAAAGCTTCTTCCTTGGAGGAGACCGTAGAAGATTAGGTGTATGCATTTCAAATCTATGAGTACTCGTCTGTGGGAGAGGTGAGAAATACTAAGGGAGGAAATGGTGAGTTCACGGGTTGAGTTTCTGAGGAAGAGGATTTGATGATGGGCGATGGCGATAGATTTGATGGAGTAACTTCATAGGTGTGGGGCAGGCAATCGGTATTATAAATTGGGGGGATATAACAAAAAACACTGTCCTGAGAGCAAGAGGATCATGAATGCCAGTGTGTCGGTAATGAGGGCCAACCATCTCCTTCCCAACAAAATTGTAAATGTGTTCGTGGAATGCTAGCTTTTTGTCAAAGATTAAATTTTAGTCACAGTGGGAACTGAGAGAAGGGATTGGATAATGTGAGAGAGATTATGAAAGTAAACAGGCGTCGCACTTAAAGTTAAGATCCTCACAGCTGATTTAATGAGGGGCTAATACGTAACTGTAAATTGGAGTACCATGCACTAACGGATGTGAGAGCAGGTTGTAGTCATTCGGAAGCAAAGGGGTTATCAACTTGCAAACAACCAATCGTCCACATATAGCTAAATGTTTCCTCCGAGGGGACTGAAATGCTCAAAAAGGCATCTACATCTAATCTAATGTCATCGATATAGACTTCAAGAAGGAGATTTCAAAGAAAAGGGATCCTAGGACTCTGTCATGTGGAACCCCGGACGGTACAGATCGGTGCGAGGAGGAACTGTCGTCTATCACCCAACTGCTGTCGCCTATCACCCTACGCTGATTATTACATCTATATCAAAGGGTTACCCTGTAAGCTAACTGAAAGGCGTGTGGCAGTGGGTGTTTAGGACAACAACCTTTCCTAGTAACCTATCATAGTAAAATTACATAAGATGATCTAATATTTGTTTATTGCACGTTTCACCGTAAATGGAATATACTTGTTGATTCTGTCCCTCAAGAAAGCAAGATAATCTTTCCATGCACGTTCTATATTATTGCGGGCTACCTTTAACTGAAGGCATTTAATTCATTTCATAACTTTTCACCCATACCGTTAAAATATCCTTGATAATTACGATACCCGTGGGAATTTAAACGTTCCATTCCAATAATTATTCTACTGTGGTTATAAAATATGCAATTTATGTTTCCCTAACGTATGAACAGATTGCTTTCGGCTATTTCCCTAAATACCCTGATTGCAGTTTATTATTGGATGAATAGAGAGCTTTACGCAAGACCTTTTTAGTTACTGATGGGTTATTCTATGAGCATCTCCCTCTAAGGTTCGTAGAAATTCATGAAACGGATGGTGAGTTTATATTATTATAAAAAAGTTAAGTAGGTGTTAGATCGCACTAGTTAGACCTAATATTAATTTACGCCAGCATTTGGGACACTGCGCAGAGGAATCTAATCTTGGAAATAAAAATAAAAAAAGAAACTTAGATATAATGCTTTTTCTTGGTCTCTCTGCCGTATTTTGTTTTAATTTTAACTTAATTTGTATTAATTTCTTTTTTTTTATGTCAAGCGACCCATTGCTAATGGACACTCTCTTTCTAGTAATTTAAAGAGTAACCATGCCTGGCGTGGAATGTGGCTTAAAGTGAAATCTGAAAAGTTGAGGAGGAATGAGATTTTTGGATTAGACTTCCATACACCCTTACCTATAAACTCACAGGGATAAACCTAAGAAGATCGTAACCAAGAAAGATACTTAGGAGCCACTCTAGCAAAATACCTAAAATGGGTTATATTGTTTAGGACCATCTGCGGAGCTTAATCGAAGAAACTGGGATTTAATGAAACGCATAGTGGGAATATATTATAATAAAAAAATAAGGAAGTGTTTGATCACGCTAGTTAAACCTAATATTCTAGCTACGGAATTCTTGGAAATAAAAATGGTACATAAAGAGTCTCCCGTTTAGTAAGGTATCGTTGTGAATAAACGGAGTGTCACCTTGCTATTAGAAACCCTTAAATACCCCTTGATCCAAGATGATTTCTCCACGTCATAAAGTGTGAGAGAGATGCAAATCATTCGACTATAACACTAAAACAGAAGGAATCATTCATCTCCGCATCACGTTGGTTGACGTCACCACTAAACAAATTTGAGGAAGATTGATTACCGAACAAATGTAATGAATTATTTTTCACTCGCACAATTCTGACTATATCATTGGGAAAAATATATGAAAGTTTAACATCCCGTGTGACAAAGGGTTTGGGATGCTAATTGCAGTAATGATCAAGGTGATTAATGGCTTGTTGACATAACACCTCCTTGCACACGCCTTCGAGGTGGCTCGCAGGTTAATATTTAAATGTAGATGTAGAGATAACCATCTTCATTAATATAGCTACCCTGTAAGCAACCGGGAGGGAGAGTGGTAGAGGGCGTTAGGTCACCAGCTATTGACGACATTGACTATTACGTTTATTAGCCTCCTGCATTATTCGACTCGTAGTAGCGATTGTAAGTAGCACCCGTAGTAGCAACTGTATAGCGGAAACTGTTCCAGTTGGTACTCTCACAATTCTTGTCCGGGATGTACTTAGGAAGAGACAAAGCATCCGATCGCACTACAGCAGCATGTATTTACCCGGTTTGAAATATGTGACGAACAATATTATGCAATATCTTTTTCAAAATTCCCGTTCTAAAATGAAGCAGCACCACTGTAGCTATAATTTCGCTTGAAGCGCTCCCCTACCGAGATATTATATCAAACCTGGATTCCTTATAAAGAGAAATATGGAGACGCATAAGTTTCCCTCGCTAAGAAATCTCTGCCTTTGTAACTTAACGTTATACATTTGGGGGGATTGTTTAGAAGATACTTATCGATTTTCCTACATAAATTGTGGTCATGATTTCCATTATCGCAATCTACATAAAAATGTCTCCATCGATACCTTTTGAGAAATGTTTCGGCAATGATGTCTTTTGTATATGCCTGTGCTCTCCTTACGTAAGTAACTGCAGGACTACAGCCAGCAGGATTTGCCACTTCCCACCGTCACCTTCTGGAATGTAACTATCATTGTAATTGCCACACACCTTTTTGGTAGACGGTGGGGTATTTACGAGGGGTATTTATTTGCGGGGTTTTCTCATATGTAGGTGTACGTATCTATAACTACAGAGTACCCTAAAAACCTCCGTGAAGCCGTATGGCAGGGAGTTTTATATCTCCAGCCATTAATGAAATGTATTCACATTAGGCTTTTGCACCCTATTACATTCGTGATAGTCAAACTGTCGTACTGTTTTTCTCACGAATTGTAATAGAAAAAAGGATTTGCTCTATCTATCTATTTGACTGTCAATCAGTAACTACTTACCGTCGTTTCTCTGTTCTGTCAATGTACTGTCGAGGCATTAGGACTCCTTCTTTTTCAGTGTTTGACTCATATTATTTTCATGTTTTTAATAGTTAAAGACGTGAATGCAATTTTCATGCTTCCAGTGGCTTCCATTTAAGACTATTCAATGACTATGTGATGCTCTCGCTTCGTTCATACCAATTATTCACGAAATGGGCAGAACATATTTCCAAGATTATTTCCTTGTGCGTCCTACGTGTTAGTAGCTTACTGAATATGAGGTCGAACTAGCGTGAAACAACACCTCCATAACTATTGTTTATTAACCACTATGACTTAAATGAAACACAATTTCTTCAATGCCGCTTCGCATATGTTTACCACTTGTTAAGCCACTAGAAATCACTAGGAAGACCCTCATAGTCAGATTTATTACTAATGTTCTGAAAGATAACCGTATCATTGCCTAGTTTATTAACATTGATAGGAAATCTACAAATAATATCATTGTTCTGTATAAGAAAAATGAGGGTGCTGATTACATTACCCTACGGGACCCTAGAGGATACACGCGTAAAATCGGGAAAAAAACCCTAATAAATATCACTTACTTTATGCACCCTAAGACCAAATCGCGAACCTAATATACCAATTTTTTATTACTTCCAGGTAACTGTTGTTTATATAATAGTTATTGTTACAATTATTCAAATGCTTATTTGTAATCTAAGTAGGTAGCGTCTACTTGTTTTCCAGATTCTCCCGATCGAAGGGGACCGTGAGTGAAAAATCCAAATTGTTTTTCACGTGGCCTGTTCGTTTGGAATCTTTGTTCCGTGTTTGAGAATTAACCATAGCTACCCAGTCCGTGCATGACGTTACTAGTTCCTCTTTAGTGGATGCCTGGAATGAACTCACCTTTTGCCACAAACCCCAGCGGTGGCTTGCTGGGTATTATGCAGATTTTGATATATAAATACATGCTAACAATAAGGTGATTCAGAATGTTGCATAACGGGATATTATAGATATTGGTACGTAATTTCCGGGATCTTGTTAACCTCCTCTCTTGTGAATGGGAGTGATATTTTTTTGGCAATTTACCTCCATATAAGGACATAATATATGTGTTCTCCCGGCAAGGTGAAGCTTCTGGTGCTAGGTCGTATAATAATAGAGTTGTGGGGCTTTTAGGACCTGGTTAATTCTTATATCTAATACTATGTATTCTTTAAATTATGGCATTCGGTTTGTAGTGTCGTCACTTAGCGGTCCATTGATGTTGCGGAGTTGCTTGATTTGCCTTGTGTTATCCATGTTGTACACGCTATACATATCTTACCTCTTCAAAGCATTTTATTTTGTAACACCGTCTACATCCACTTTGTTATTTTCGTTCATAATGGCTCAACGGTTTAGCGTATGACCGGTACCTTCCTAACGTAAGATCATAATGCCTACCGGTTTTCGCAAAGTTC
Source organism: Calopteryx splendens (assembly GCA_002093875.1). Taxonomy (NCBI): domain Eukaryota; kingdom Metazoa; phylum Arthropoda; class Insecta; order Odonata; family Calopterygidae; genus Calopteryx; species Calopteryx splendens. The sequence continues at coordinate 172,883 of LYUA01000682.1, forward strand.
ATCCAAAACCTTTTTTTACATAATGAGGAACGAAAAAAATTTTTGGTTCACGTACGTTCGAATATGCTTGTGATTGGAGGGTATGATCGTTTTGACTCCATGGCATACCATTTCTTTAAATTACTTCTATGTTCTCTAAATATCTTAATAATTGTTACTTCTGAAAATTTCTGGGAATAGGCTTTAAGTTGATTCCCGAATTCTTTACAGTTACAATTGTCGAAGAAATACTGTTTTCTCTTGGGCTTTAGTATAGTTTGTAGCGTTTTTTTCTCAATTCGGCAACAATTGCTAATTTAATGTGTGGATCGCTGGGATAGAGGGGCCACAAAGTGGATAGCAGGGGAACACAAAACTTTAACAGGAGCACAGGATAATCATGGAATTATGAAGATGGACTATGGTGAAGTTGGAAGGGACTCACTGGTACATAAAATAAGGAAGCTAATGAAAAAACGAAGTTGTATCAACAAAAGACACTGAAGAAGCAAAGAGGCAAACACACGTTCGCACTTACCGCTGACCGATAGTTTGTAATACTATATGATACGCCATACCGGCTCCTTTCAGAGATTTTAGATAATGGTGAGGAACTAACTCTTCGTTTACCTAAAAGTGGGCGGAAACATCCTGCGAGCTGGAATTCACGTATAAATTTCCAGGATGGTCCTGTTGACCTTTAAGTAAATTTTATTTGACTTAGTTTGTGTATACACTGATTCAGGACTTTAGAGATCACAGCTCATAGAAACGATTTCTTCAAAATCTTGCTTGATACAATTGACTAATGAGCGTTATTTGGTAATAAAGGATGAAACAATGGTGTAAGATTTTTATGGCTTATTTTCACAAATAGTTGATGAATTATGTATCTAAAAATCCTTTCAATGATACAACAGCAGCATTTATGAAGGTATAAATTAAAACTATCAGTCATGGAAAACGCGAAAATTTGTCGTTCATCTTGGGCTCACTGGTAGTTTTTTAAACTGACTCTTTTGTGAAACACGGTAATTTTTTCAAGAAAAGTTCATATTTAACGAATTTTATCTGGGAAAACACACAAAGGAGCAACAGGGCGTGGGGTGCAGGGGCGTGAGTCGAGGGAGGGGATCCGCCGGCATGGAGCCAGAGGGTAGAGCACTTGGATTTCAGGGCCTGCTCGCTCCAAGTCAGCCCACTCGCGAAATTCCTCTCTCGCTCTCCCCCCCCGCCTTTCGCAGGGGATGTGACGTGAGAGGGGTGGGAACAGCCGCCGAAGGAGATAGCAAAGGAGGGGTGGGGGAGGAAGCGTTTGGATGACGGGCGAAGGGGTGGGAGGGCGGAGAGCGATGGAGGGGATAATGGGGCCG
>LYUA01000682.1:175071-187095 GCA_002093875.1 Calopteryx splendens
GCTCGCGTGAGCGGGGCAGGAGAGAGTGCCCGGGGGAGAAGATAAATAGCGCGAGATAAGGGAGGAAGAAAGGGGGGGGGCAAGATGGTGCCTCACCCCCAGAGAGGGTGCAGCGCGCGGATGAGAGATGCGGTTGTGCGCTCAGAAGGGTGGCTGGCGGAAGGGGGAGGGCGTGGGTGGTTGCGATCGGTGGATTGGATGGAGCGGAGAGACCGTGGGTGGCGTGGACGTGGAATTATGTGCAAAAGCGGGTGAGAGGAAGAAGGAGGGCGGGGCGGTGGGAGCGTGAGATTGCTTACACATCGAGTCCTTTGTGCCTACGAGTCATATTTGTTTGAAGTAACGCTGCTGAAATCCAAACCCAAATGTCGATGATTGGAGGCTGAAAGGGCAAGGGTTCATAGAAAATACTCTAGCCTGAAATCTGATATGAATTATTCAGCTAATTATATCTTTGTTCAGCAGTGCTGATGAATACTTCATCACTATGATTTTATTTCATCTTCTTTGTGACTGTTTGGAACGTGATCCAAGTTCGTTAGCGTAATTTTTTGAAGATCAATTGAAAAATCCGTCGTGGAGAGGTTATATGAACTTTGTTGTATTTGGTTCCATTATATTCTTAATCTAATTATTTGACGCTTTTGTGTATTGCAATTGCATGCGTCCCCTTATGCGGTGCATGACCACTTTGAGTGGTTTCATTCCTTTAGTGCACGCACGGTGTGTACTCATCCCGTCACGCATCCCAACGGTGGCTTGCTGGGTATTATGTAGAGAAAGATATAGGGTTAAAAGGACCAATCCCATGAAGATCATGAATACTCTTGAGTATTATTATTTAATATTGCAAGGCAAACACTACGTAAACTCGGATTGCACACGGACGATTACCTGGTAGCGTGCAAATAAATCTTTTTTATGGTTGGTACAAATATTTCAATGGGTTAAGTTTAGTACTTTTAGTTTCCTATAATTTGTATGAAATCCTACCATGCAAGATTAACTGCGATTATGGCAGCCTTTGATGCAACACACGTACTTGCCCTGTCACCGCTGATCAGCAATGTTCTTCTCTATTAATTTTTGTGTGATAATGTTTACTACTAAATTTGAATTGGCAGCTCTCATGCCTTATGATCATAATATATTATATGAAGTGTAGTATGTTTTTTGGCATTATCATTATCATCATCATATCTTCAAATCCTAAGATTGGTAGGCGCCGCCTACAGTTCCTTCATTTCGAATATCGATTATCTAACTATGCTCTCCTTCCTACATCTCTCTTTAATTGGCCTGCTCATTTATTCCATGTTCTTCCCTATATGGCTTACTCTACTATCTCCCCTTCCATTATATTCCTGACTAATCCGTTTTGCCTATTGGTGTGACCAAAGCATCCGAGTCTTCGTTTCCGTATGGTGTTCCATATGTTTTTTTGTCATCTTCTGCTATTTTGTAAAATTTTTCATTTCTAACTTAATCCGTCAATTTCATCTTCAGCAGCCTTCTCCCACAACCGGTTTCTTAAGGTTTTTATTATACATATTCTGCTCTATTTTTCCAATGGTCCATGTCTCTCATCTCCCCATGAATACGGTTACGTAGGTATTTAGCCCTTGTATGCAATTTTTTCCTCTCCATTCATGTTATCTCTTCATTTTGAACGCTTTCAGGGATTGATCTTTTCTACAGTTGATCACCGTCGAGAGCTAATTGCATCCCATATTACGGTGCTTCCGAGATACGTGACGTCACATATTTTTTAAATTAGTGATGCATGGTCATAATGATTGGCCAATGTGTGTAAGGTATTTAGTAGGTTTTTATTCTATGTTCACAAAATTTTGTTTATTTTTCTTTCGGGGAATCTAGTGAAGGTCATATTCAGCTACAAAAAAAATGAATGCACGAGAATGAGAATAAATTGAGAAAAACTATTTATAGAGGATTAATTTGGTAACCCTGTTCATTTGGTCAGATAGCCTTTCGCCGAGGAAAACTATCCTTGTATTTTTAGCTAACTGCCGATGTTTGAAAAATAAAATGGCATATTGCACCACCTTCTCCAACGAACATATGCAGACATATTTAATAGTACTGAAAGTTGGCTATCGCCCGAAGGAGCGGATTATAGTTGGAAGAAAATACTTAATATAATACACGATAACATTTTTGTTCCACAAACAAAATTTATTGGTTGTACTACCGTTTTCGCCGACTATGGCACCTTCAGGCACACAGACTCTGTTTGCACATAAAGCACATTTCAAGGGTTTTAAAAAAGTGAAGTGAAAATGAAGACATTGAAGCAACATGAAATGGCTTTTTAGAAATATTACGCCTTAGAATCGATACGTTCTTACCCCTAAAAGAGTTTGCATCAGAAATTACAGTTTACCACTATTTGGAAATCATATTTACTAATCCCTTATCGGAAGGTAAGTATCCCATGGGTCCCATATCTATAGATCACGTGAAACAGAATTAAAATTATTCATTCTTTACCTCCAAGAAGAATCAAGAAAACAAGCAGACATTCTCTTCTTAGACTTTTAGCGCCAAATGATTTGCACCACCAGTACCACTCAATAAACTATTATACACGCTACGATGATGTAGAATTGATTAAAAATTGGTGAAATGAATTCTTGATTTCCTCTTGAAGCGTAAATAGAAAACTATTATTGATGAGGTTAGTTACAACTTTATGATAGTAACCACTGGAGACCCGCAAGTTAGTGTAATTGGTCCCGTCCTTCGTTTCATTTACATTAATAGCCTTAATTTCGGAAATTCTAGCAATTCCAGATTAGTCACTGATGATACTGTCATCAACCGGCGCATAACTCATAAATCCGACTGTTGAGTGTCTTCCTGGTTTTATCAAAAGGTAGTAATATTTGATGTAAGGAGTGGATTTTATATTTGACTTAACACCCCCTACCACACGCCCTTGCGGCGGCTTGCGGTGATAGATGATTATAAACCTAAATTTGAAAATGTGTTCAGTGATTATCTTTTGGGAAATAAATCCATATGCCTTTATGCCTATAGACTCGCATCGAGATACATTTTTAAAACGGACCAAGAAAAATCCTTTGTCACTAGGAGTGATTCTTTTATCACACCTAACTAGGCGTAGACACTTTAGGATTATGCGTGGAGCTGCGTTAAATGAACTGGGGTTCATTATATGATTAATGGGAAAATGTTCTAGTGAAACATTTTTTGAAATACGTAATTTACAGATAGCTAGACCTAATCTTGAGAACGGATTGAATATATGAGACCCTGCGTAGAAGGAACCAATCCTGGAAACAAAATAGACACAGAGGTAAACCGCTGCTGTTTTGTAAAGGATCGCTATGAACGAACAGAAAACGTCACTATGTAGTTAGATGGCCTTAAATGGGATCCACTTGATGCACGAAGCAAGCACGTCTTAAACAGCTAGAAATATACAATCATTTGGATATAACCCTGAAGTACAAGTAATTATTTTACCTCCACATTAAATTGGTTGACGAGACCACGACGGTAAGTTGAGAGAAATTTATTTCAAAACAGAGATATATAAGGATTCCTTGTACCTTCGCAATATTCGTGAATACAACAGACTGAAATTCGTACATTAAATTGAGTTTTTCAAATGTGAAAGAATGCAAATTGCTAATGGGAATGGATCCCATAAATTTCTGGTGCCATAAATCCTCCTGACAAAGACCCTTTTCGGTGGCTTGCAGGGTCATATGAAAATTTAAATAAATTACCTAACGTGATTCTTCTTCTATTTATTTTATCACCTTGCGCATCTTCTTCCAATCGATTACGGAAATCTGCTCAAGTTTAGGTATGCTTTCCTAATTTAATGTTTAACAAAGACTTCCTTTAATACCTAATTGCTTTCATTTTCTTATATTTTTTCATTTTAGATCTATCCTACCCTCTCATACAATTTTTTCCAAGCATAAGTTGAAAAGCATAAGTGATGACTAACAACCCTGTCCCTGATTCTCAATCGTCTACACTCACCTGTGGAGTCTGAGGTATGCACAGGTGTCGGTTAATTGCCCCATCCTTCTAGTCTACCCCTTTCTTCCGCATTCCTTCACTAGTATTTCCCAGTTTACTCAGTGAAACGCCTTCTCGAAATCTACGAATCAGTGAAATACCTTCTAATTTTACTTTACATTCCTTCCTAACGGTAACCCTATTATAGCTATAGCATCACAAGTATCTATACCCTTCTTATACCAAAACTGAACCTTTTCTATGTAATCGTTTGCCATCTTCTCCATCCTTTTATTAGTGTTCTTTAGCACTACGTATTCTGCTTGCGAAATGTAAACAAATTCCTATAAGTCTTCACAGGCTACTGCTGATTTTTCCTTTTTTTGGGATGGAATTAACAATAACAATATCTTATGGCCACATTGCGTCCTCTTAAGTTCTGTAAACTAAAGACAAAATCTCTTATTTCCATAATCTCATCATCATTTTCATAACTTTGTTAGGATAATTATAACCCCCTCAACCTTGTTCGATTTCATTCCCTTTAACGACTTCTCTCTTTCACAATCTAGTATTCCTGGGTGTGAGCTATCCTTTTCGACATTATTTTATCTTTCTATATCTCAATCACATTGGCCTAATAAATTTACCTTATAGTTTTTATGTATTCTTTTCATTTTGCACATGTCTGATCTTCTTCGATCTCCCTTTGTTGCTGCTTTAATTAGAGTTTCGTGGTAATCGTGCCCTTAATCACAAGGCCATCTTAACCAATGTTAAAAGTATATGCTCAATGAGCGACTTATGTATGTGCAATTAAAAATGTTATTAAAACCTCATCAGCGCAATAACATTTTCAGAATATTTGAGACACGTTTGTGTCAACATTTTGTATGAGCATACAAAATGAATTAATAGATCTGGAGATATTAAAAACCTCGTCTTACAAGATTTTACGTCTGAATTCAACGTGAAATATTATTCCATGGTCAGTAAATGAAATCATAATTTGAATGAACTAGGTAGGTAGTCTATGATAATTGTTTGCACTTTGGGACGTTGTCTCTGTAGGGACTGTGCCCTGGTAATAAGCCTACAATGTTAAGGCGTATGCAGGACTTAAAGGCCACACAGGTCCTTCTTCCGAGATAATTCCTCGATAAATAATTGATACCTAAGTACTAATACTTCGAGACTGAGGTATTGCTTTAACGGTGATGCAAGGGAACTTGGTGATGATTTACACTGATTATGGGCGAATTAGATATTCATAATTTTTGTGAACATTGGGACCCTAAAATGGCATGCATCTGTATCCTGCTAGTATTTGACGTCGTTTATTTAAGAGAAAAATTACCTCGACGCTTACTCAAATATTCTAGAATAAATCAATATTGAATAACATAAGTATCGTTTTGGGGGAGAGCCTGAGACACTTACGACACCTTATTGTCAAAAAAAGATTTTTCAATAATTATAAAGGCATCATAAGTCTATTGCCCAGTGTATTCATTGAACGGATATTTAGTCATCCAGGCATATTAATAACTCTCCACTACACTAAACTAATGGAAAAAAGTTTACACTCTTGTGTCATTTGAAATATTTTTTAAGGAATTTATATAATAACATTACAAGGAACTTAGTAGAAGCAAATAATCTTGGAAATTACCCGGATGGGTAATTACCTTGGAATACCCAGGGAAGCTGCTCGTTTCATGAAAAATTATTATGAGCGAACTGAAAACGTCACATTGTTAATGGATAGCCTTAAATGGCAGCCACTGAAAGTACGAATAATTCATACACGCGTAGAGAGATAAAAATCATTCACATTAAATAACGAAACAGAAGGAATTATTTTACCTCCACATTAAATTGACAGACGAAACCAACACGGGATGTTGACAGAGATTGACGGCCGAATAGATAGATAAAACCACAGAAATTAACTCTAAGGTAGGTTTGGTAGATAGACATAAGGACTCCTTTTTCCACCACACAAATCATGACTGTGACTGTCGGTGATGCATTTGGTAGTTTGAGCATCCCGACTGTGAAAGGATGCTAAACGCTAATAAAAACCAATTACATTGATGCCTGGAGACCTATAACCCCTGTCAAACGCCCTCGCGGCGGGTTGCAGGGTTCTATGTAGAAGCTGATGCAGGCTTAAAATATGCTCAAGTGGATCTGATTGTGAATGAATATTTAACAGCGCGCACGTGTGCATGCTTGGGACTAAAACCTTGTAAAAATGGTTTTGCTCCCATGTATTATCAGAATTGTCTCAAGCAATAGAAGAGCAGCCTTTGTGTATGTGACACTCAACATGTAGCATGATAATTTACTGATTATTTACCTTGGCACACTGTTAAATATAGTTTAGAACGGTTCCATATTTAAAAATAATTTCTGCACCTTTCCTAGATAAAGACTTCCGACAAGCATTTTGATAACCATTACGGATGAAGCGATTGGAGAATTGATGTTAGGAGGGTGTAGGGCTTATTAGGTTTGAACTATGGGATCGAGTAAAGGGACGACGTAGGCGTGGAGGATGCACGGAAGCAAAGAGCTATTATGAAATAAAATATTAACTGACTAATGGCAATATTTAGAACTCGGCGAGCTTGAATCATCGGGCAGTGAAGTAGTGAGGGAACTTTGGGAGAGGAGGGGGACGTCGGAGGAGGGAGTAGGGGGTGAACGGATGTGTTGATCTCTAGGGATGATGGTCTCCAACTTCCATTACTCCATTCCTCCGGATTGGAGGGAATGAAGTAGGACGAGGGGTGTGTGGCAAAGCGGGGAGGAATGTGGAAAGAAATAGCGTGAAAGGAGATGGGACGGAAGAAGGGAGCGGTGGCGGAAGAATGGGGTGGGCGGAGGAGGATGCTGGAGGGGTGTGAGGCTTCAGATGTGAGCGGCAGAGCAGGTCTAAAGGGTGAGGTGAAAAGGCATGCGCCACGGAGTTGAATAGCGGCGGCAGGCGGGTCGGGGGTGTGGGGTTGTGGCTGACTGCGGGGAAGGGCACGAGGGCATACTACTCGAAATTAGAGCATAAGTGTTTATGAATCAATCGTCCGGGATGAGCCATGGAACTACAAGCAACTGGGAATCATTAGTTTCAATCAGTGCGTAGAGAAAGAAAATGCTGAGATTGTTTGTGCTAAACGGTTCTTGTCGATCGAACAAAAATTATCATTCAGGAAATATCACTCTCAATGAGTAATTCATTACCTTTACTCCTGTATATATCAGTAACTTACATCTCTGAAGAACTCTAGTAAGTCTTAAAATTTCAGAAGCCAGGGCAGGAGTATATAAATACTTTATTCATGTTTGAATGTATGCCATTTTATATATAGGTGAGTGTAAACTCAGTGACTGGTGCGGATTGTTGACGTACAGTTCAAACTCAATGATTGTATTTTATTTCTACCATCAATTTTGTTAATTAGAAACATGAAATTTAGTCCATCTAATGTTTCATTTACATCCCTATCTCTGCTATGAAGTTTGTGTACCAGCGGTTTACAATTTACCCGCTTTTTATACGTTTAACTTATTAACTAGATCGTATTATATTGGTTATTTTATTTGCGATCAGCAATTATTAACGTGAATAAATAAATAAGTATGAAAGTTCTTTTGCTCACGCCGCAAAGTAAAGGAAAATTTTTATATCTTTTTCATTGGTCGTACGAATTCAAACAATTTATTTAGATACATTCTGAAGAATTAAAAATGCTTATCAGGTGTAAAAGCTATGGTGCGTTTACACAATTATAAAATAGAGCCTAGTAACTCAGTCCATTTTTTCAGTATGCGTCAGATATGGATATTTGGATATTTTTCTACATGTCGTTGGTGTGTTCAAATTTCTTCCTGGTGAAATGATTTCAGAGCATGCAATTTCCAAAAACAAATGAAATGACGAAAAGAGATTTTTTGAAGTTTTATGCTCTTTTTGAAAACGGTTTTCTTTCGTATCTTCTTCTAACGGAGAATGAGAAGAGAAAACCACGAACTAATTAATACTCAACTTCATTGAGTTAGTTTCCATTAGGTTGCACCTGACGATCATCTCCATGAAAAGTAATTGGTTATGACCAAATTTATTTTTACTGCACCTAAAATTAATCTAAGCATGATTTTTTTAGATTTTACAGCCTGAAAAATACATTTTTACTGAGGGGAAAATGAACTTCGAAAGAAAGCATACATTGAAGTTTTTTATAAATACTTTTCACAATAACTTATATATTTGCATTAAGTAACCTAAATTTAAATAAATTATTAGTACATATTTATTAATTTTACCTAAAAAAACACGCAAATAAATGCATAATTAAGAAGTCAAGAAAGGGTGGCCTATGGGAAGTATATTCTGCATATAGGGGTAAAATACAAAGGCCTGGTCACGGTCTCGTTGACAGGTGAAAGGTCCCTGTAAAAATTGGCCCCTTAGGCAAGTGGTCGTGAAGTCAGGTTCCACTGTGTGTGTGGGTGTAGTTGAGCAGTCTTTTTACGGATGACGCTATCGTCGAATGGAATCTATCAAATGGTAGAAATCACAATTTCATGACTTCCTAAAATGGTCAAAGAATATACTAAAGAGCTGAAATTTTTGGATATCACTACCGCATAATTGGCACTTCTGTCAAAACTAGGATATTTCTCCAGGTCCTGGATTCGACGCTGAAAATTACCACATCTCAATATTTTTGCCAAATGAAAAACATTGAATGTATTTAAAAAAAGGCAATGAAATGAAGTAGGATTGGTGTCGAGACGAAACTTACAGAGCTTGTCTAAGCCAGAGTAGGAGGCTTTAGTCTGAATTAAATCCAAAACATTTCCGTAACATTTACACAAAACTATATTTTCTATCTTGCAAAGAAATAGCGAGATTTATGGACAAAATATATGTATTGAAATCTTCTCTTACCAAACCTAATACAAAAATAAATAACAGTGAAATGATGGGATACATTTGCCCATAAAAATATTAAAGTATTTTCAAAATTTTTTTTCAAAATTGTCGGACCGCTGAATTTAGAAGAAAATTAGTACTATACAAATATTATGCATGATTAAAGGATATTTTCTGATAGCAAAACGTGTATATTATTGAACATTTTCAGAAATTTGCCGTGCTGTCACTTGCAAGGAATAGAGTAATTGCAATAAGTAGTGATGTTTTCTCGGAATCATTTAATGAATACTGTTATTTAGATATGAATATTCGATAATCTCCATCCTCTGTTTTTTTTCTGATGAAATTACCTATAAGTTTAAGTTTTGTAAGGAACTGATATTTTTTAAGGGAGAATTGGCAACTAGATACATGCACTCAAAAAACAGGGTTATTTTTAAAAACGAGAGAAAAAATGAAATATTTACTCCATATAGTCTATATGTGAATCATGCTAGTTCCATTCCGCAACCTGATATCCCTTTATTAGAGAGATATCGTAAGAAAAACTCTTGAATTCCGCCCTATGAATAAATCATTAACAATCCTTAAGCATAGTTAGGATGGTGGAGTTACCCCTCCTCTTGGATTAGATGGATTTAAGAAAGTACCTATGCTTCAATAAAGCAAAGGTATCGGTTTTTAAATTTCATGATATATTTCATTGGATGCTTGGCTGCACCTTGAATGTTTTCAAAATTACGTATTTTGAAAATATATAACCTGAATGGCTATGATAATGTATTTTGGATATCTTTTGTCTTTTTTAAATTAATCATTTCTTCAAAAGTTACTGATCATTCAGTTTATTTTTTTACGAAAATGGCGTCACATTTCTCTTAGAGTTCAGCTTTTCCTTCTTTAGGCAGAATTCTAACCACATCACCTCTAGTAATTGGACTATTAGGTCGCTTCTGTCATTTATAGGCCTGTAGGGCGGTAATTTTGTTAAAGCTGTGCTTGTGTCGAAAATATTGCAGGAAAGATGGTGGGATACATCGCGTTGGACTTAGATCGCCCGTAAAAAGAGAAATATTATGGCCCCGCGAGGTGCACGCTTCAAGGTAGTCGGAATCCCCGTGAGAAGCCACCTACAGGTGGGACTCAAAATGAACCCTCGGTGTGCGATTTCAGTAAATCAGTCACCACGCAACACGCGACCCCACGTTTTTCTTGGGTTCGTCACTGCTCTAGAATGTTCATATCAACCAAGTTATTAATATAAATAAATAATTCACTAAAATAGAATGCCATGCATGAAAATTGACTAATTATATTTAACTTCATGCAACCATTTATGATCACTATGAGCGTACAGTATCTGAACTGCACAAAAGGTCTGAAAGGAGTATACCTGATTTTTATATTAAGTGAGTCAAGATATTTTTAACCACGATTTTAGCAGTACTACTACCATTTTGCAAATTGAAAAGTATTCACATGCGTAAATATTTAATAGCTATAAGGAGAAGACAGTTAATTCCCTTAAAACCAGCTTAAAGCCAGAACTTCAATAAAATGGTGTTCAAAGTAGCTAAACTTATTTATTTCTAATAATATGCAATAAAATTTCTGAAAATAATAGGTAAGTATTTGTTTCATTAAATTTGAAGGGATGTAGAGAGAAGTGATGTTGTATCTCAATTTTTTTAAATGTAAGCAAAAAATTAAAATATTTCACAATATTTGTATTATCTGGAAATAATTTATTAGTTGGTGTATTTTATTCTGTCTCTGGCCTAACTCTGTTAAATTATCCACATTACAAGGAATGAGTTAAAACGAACTCTGAAATTCTACAATTCTCAATTTATTACATCTCACACGACCATTCGACAGCGAAACTTTGGTCGTGTGAGTAGTAATAAATTGTTGTGAATTGTGAAACTGTGAGTTTATTTTTAAACCCAGTCTATGGAATTAGATTCAATCATAAAACATCGTAGTTAAACGATTAGTAAGCAGCGTGTCAATTTTACCTGTGGAGTGGTTTCAAGTTGCATCTAATCACATTATGACAGGTAGTCACATTTTTTGTTTTGGTTGTGCACCGTATAAATATAAAACATAGCAGTTGTTTTCAGATTAATTTCCTACATTTTAGATGGATATGCAAAACTATCGGAGTATGTCAAATTTAAGAACGCGTATAATTGATGAATCTTCCCCATTTCAACGGATTAAATTCCGTTCATTAACCCGTATTTGATTTTTCAGGTTGAAAAATGAACGTATTCCTAAAACGATGAATATATGGAAAATATCTTGACAATAAGGGGTTGAATATCAGTTTTCACTTGTGGAAGATAAATAAAAAGTAGAGCAACTTGTTTCGTGATATTTTTAGTCTTAAATTTACCCTTTAGTTTCCACATGCATGCCATGAAAGCCTAAAAGATATTACACTCCGTATATTTCTTTAAAAGAAATATATGATTTCTTACGTACAAATCAATTCTCAAATGCTAAAAGCGACGTGGAGGGTATATTTTTCCAAGTTCTTTTTGATGAAAAAGTACGAGAGAAAACGGAGGGTGATTTATTTCCCGACAAATCACATGAATTAGAAAGGTGTTTGATGCAGGATGGCAAGAGTGGACCACAGGGAGTTTTCATGCTGGACGTATTGGTTTAAGTCCGAGGTAATTGCTTTCTTTTCCTTAATGGGAAGGGAATCGGACGTCCTACAAGACGTGCCAAGGCCCTTTGGGAAGTCCCCTCCTTCCCTCCAGCGGCTACAGCTTGAGCGCTCCGGAGTACGCCCATCGCTCTCACCTGGTGCCACCCCCACTCCTCCGGTGTGGATCACTCGATCCCCTCCGAACTCCTCCTCCGTTTTTTCCCGACCATTCTTATCCCCAACCTCCTTTTCCTTTCCCACATACACTCCAAATATTCTTCCCACAACCCAAAGTGTAATTCAATAAAACCTCCCAAAAGAGAAGCAAGGTCCTGGTTTCTCCTTATTTACTATAAGTGGGCGTAGGTACATAAAAGGTGTGTTTCAATATATATATATATATATA
>LYUA01000682.1:224418-246867 GCA_002093875.1 Calopteryx splendens
ATATATATATATATGTATGTATGTGTGTGTGTGTATGCATATAAAAATCGTATTTTTGTCGGTTCTATCCCCTCGTTCAAGATGAGAGCAAATTTTTTTCCCTTGCTCAAGCGGATCGCCTTTTCCCGGAGTTAATGGGCTGCTCCATCAACGACTTGACGTAGCCGCATATATGGTTTAAGAAGTTTCCCATCCTGGTTGGAAAAAGCTTCGTTACATATCCGAAAAGGTGCCGTGGACACGATATTTCTAAAGTACTCTATTATGCATGCGTCATGCTGATTGGAATATTTGGCTATGTTTGCAAAATGTAATAAGTGAATATTTTGTGCGTATTTTTGTTCATCTACGTCTACGGATTACCCTGCAAGCCCTCGGAAATATGTGTGTGAGGTTTTTATGACAATATTATTTCCGAGAAACCCATCATAATGGAATTATATAAGATGAACTAATGGGTTAATTACGTTGCAATTTTTCTATTATTTATAAAATTTGGTCGGAATTTATGTGAGGAAAAAACGAATTCCTAAACCTGTAGGTGACAACGTCTATTTCCTTAATATTTTCCAGCTGGTTTGGCCTTCCGATTTAGTTTCGTGTTTTAATAATTTTCTCTGCGTCTGACGAAAATTCAAGCGATCTTTATCTATATAAAATCCAAGGCCTCGCTCTCGCTCTTCACATCTCATTACACTTCCATCCTAATCTTACCAATAACCCAGTTACACTAGCCCTCTTGTCGTAGCAGTTCTTCACAAATCTTGCGGTTGTTCCCTGAACTCTTCCCAACCGCTTTATCAACTCCAATGAATACCAAATACTTGCACATAACCAAAATGAGGTGTAGCCCATGCAAGGAAACATCTTTCCTTAACACTCTCAGCACTTAATAACTACTCGCCTGAAATCAACCTGCCTTATTAAATCAATCGTTGTGATTAGATAGAGTAATCAAAAGAATCCTTCAACAAGCATGGACAGCTTGGGGAAGTCTCAAATTCTGACGAGGTTCTGTAGGAGTTATAGGAAATTATAATAAAATGTCTTGCAGATCGTAAAAAAGGGAAAAGAATGGCGATGATATATTTTTCAGGACGAAGGATTTAGGCGAATTCGTGAAGATTTAAAGTTAAAGCTATTAGAGCTATTCTCCGATCATAATATACGAATTGCTCATCTGGAACAAAATGCGTAGAAAGCGATTTATTTCAATGAAACGGAATATCAAAATGAATAAGAAACATGAAATATAATACAAGAAATTTTCGTCATCCAGGAGAATGTAACTGTAAATCCCATTGCCAGTGTAAGATTCAATCACCATTTGGGCGTCTCTATACACTCGATATCGATCCTGTAGAAAGCATAGTTAAAGGCTTATGTTCAGGTGAGGAGTTATAATAATAGTGATTATTATTATTACTCTAATTATTTTGTGATAGGTAATGAAGGGAAAAGGCATGAGTATTAATTATTTAAACTCGTTTCATCGTGGTGAAACGCATATGCTATTGAAAATACGAAGGAGTGGTATTTTGAATTCGAGTAGTAGTAATGCCTCAAGCGAGGGATTCCGGCTGATGTAAGAAGTACATGTAAAAAATCCCGCTTAATTTTAGCTGGATTTGGACAGCATTCACTTACAAAATAGGGGGTAACTAATAATATTGCAAGACGGCCTAGATAAGGAGTTGGCTACCAAACCGGTGTATGTCAGTCTTGAGAGAGTGGATGCAAGAGTTCAGAGGGTAGCTGGTTCGGGTGACTCCTTTCATCTTGTGTGAAATGGGACTGGCTTTAAAATTTTCGAAATTTTAAGTATAGGGTTTACTTACTATCGTAAGAAAAATTTGATTGCCCTGTGTGATATGTGAAGACAAAATGGACGACCACAGGTGATGATGGAAACCTCTCAATTTTGAGCAATAGTGTCGCAAGATGGTATTAGCGAGACTTTATGGGGAGAATTTACATTGTTGTGCAAATCTATTAATATTGATGCCTTGAAAGAGGGGTGCACACCTTAGCTTGATTATGTTTGTCAATTAATTTAAACCCCACTCCTTGGCCACGTCTCCTCGGGCTCGATTGGTGGTCAAAACCCACTCACCAGCTGTGCCCGGGGGAACCCATGATTCAATGAGCAACCTCATTCTACCTAGACTGAAGGATTACGCTCCTTCTATTGGAACCGAAATTCATAAATATATATATATATATATATAATGGGTGAAATCCCTTTTTGTATATGTTGAGGTGTTTTTCATTAGAGAGTTATATTTTGTATGAATTCTTGTCCGCTTTTTATATTTGTATCTTTGCATAGTGCCGTGCTCTGAAATGGCACGAAAAATGTCTATTTGATAATCCATTTCTTCTGGGAAGGGGAGTGGTGTAATATACTCGGTCAGAGCGAGATATCTGCCCCGCGTAAGATTGCATTTCGTGCATCATCTTCCCAACTTAATCTCCCTCATTTGTTTCTCGGGTGCAGAATTACATTCCCATACATTCCTTTTCTCTCACTTATACTCCGCACCCTGAAAATGACACTGTCCACCACAACCCTCCCCACTTTCCCTCCCCCCTTTTCCAACTTCCACGGGGGCAATCGCGTGGAGGAAAGAGGGAATAGAGTGTATTTCCGACTGGGAATAGAGTGTGGAGGGGTCATTTGTCCTATGCTGAAATTTATCGATAGTGATGGGAATAAATAGAAAAGCGAAGTGGACGATGACCTTTTTCCTTCCTCCCATCCTTCTCTTGAGATTTCCCTTGGCCATCCTTCGGTTGACCGACTAGGACATTAGTGGAATGTTTTGTAACCATCATGTGGCTAATATTTATTCCGGGATTTTTGAAAGACAGGTATCTAAGTGTATTGCTAGGTTATGTGAACGTATGCGTACAATGGAGCTGGGGGGAGGCTATTTTAGTAAAACGGAGATGGTGAAATTTTCGTTATTTTACTGCCATAGGATTGGGCACGGATAAGGGTTGGAAGAACTGGGATGACGAACTTAGTTGACAAACTATTACTTCTATTGAGGACGGATAGGGGGTTGGCACACTGTTAAATATAGAAAGAGGAGTTAAAGTTGTGTTTGAGGAGATGTATTATGTTTTTTGAGAGGGTATTTCTCGGGGTATTTCCATGGACTGGGAGCGAAATGTAATGAGGGTAGTGAGAGAGAGAGAGAAGGGGGTGGAGGACGGGGGGATGCCAGGCCGTAATCGTTCCCTTTTACTTAATTCACGTAGGGAGCCGTATCAAACGTGTTTGATCGAGATTGCCGATTTTGACTGTGACACCCACATGTGGAATGAGAGGGTGGGGAAAAGGTCAAAGGTCGGCAAGTCAATAAGTGTTCACACGAGACGGGACATATGGACACATTTATATATACGTTTGTTTCCTACCTCTGATCTCATGTACCCCATGGGTTACTGATCCCCAATGCTGAGCCTCCAACTGTGAAACATTGGTAAGTCAGGTAAGTAAGTTAAGTTTTTCAATGTAGATCACCGTGATAATGAATTGAATCGGGGACATATTTTGATAATTATGGATAAGCTTTCGATAATATTGCATGGAAACGGTTGTGTGCTTGAACACACAATATGTAGAAATGCTTATAATAGGTCCAACATGTAATTATTTTAGTTAATGCTAAGTTTCCTTTATTATTCGGTCATTAAATGAAAGATGATTCATTTGCATAGTTAATATGTGACATCATATCAAACGGAACACTAATTTTTGACCTTGTTTCTTCCAAGTTCACTTTCAAATTCCTTTGTTCACCTCACATGCTCCTTTAGTCCTGTTTGGCCGGACATTTTGGTAAATGTCTTTATAAATTATCACAATTATTATCACTGTTTCAATCCTAAGGTTGGTTGGCTACAGCCCACCATTCTTCCCTATTCTAAGTAATTTCTATTGAGCATAGATTGCTTTTCTGTTTTAATTACTTCCTTATTTGCCCTATGCTCTACGTTATTGCCTTTCTTCGAGGGCCTTACAGTCTGTTTTCCTTGTGTCATATTTCTTACTAATCCAATGTTCCTCAATATATGTACTTTCTTACGGTTTTCTTTTGCCGCAAGGTTCTCCATATTGTCCTTTCCTCTGATGCTTTTCAATATTCATCTTATTTTCTCATTTTATCAGGTCGTTTAGTCTTCATAATTTTCCTCCTACACCATGGTACCTGTGCTTTACCTCTCTATTTTCCGCATTTCCATTGGTCCATGCATCTAGTCCTTAGTGCTCCCATTTCTTCCTTGATGTTTGGTGAACTACTACCATCACATATTATGCAGCTTTCGAGGCAGAAGAAATCCACCTTTACTAGTATCTTTCATCAAATTGAGATTTCTGCCATCAGTTTCTCTTATCCTTAACTATGTTTTAAGGTTTCTTCATACTAATTATCATTTAATAGGGGTAGCACCAGGCTAAATTTAAGATGAAGAATCTTCATGGAGACGAATATTTGGGATTTCTGAGAAACCAGAAAAAAAGCATGTTCTCGAATGGCAGACCTATTAAAGAGGCATATGTCAGCGGCACGGAACCATAAAATCCGGATTTCGTAAGTAGAATCTCGAGGCCATGCTATATTAGGCAGCGTGACAAAGTGAAACCTCTTGATTTTCCTTTTAGGACTGGATATCGCTCTATCTTCACGGAAGTTTCTGAAATGGACTTCCACGCAAAAAATCTAAATCCATCTTTTTTTATTGGAATGGAATTTATAACAGTTTCACAAATTTTCCTTACTCGTGGAGTATTTTCAGACTAATAAGTATACCCAATAAAAATTGTCAAATCGATTGAAGGGTGTTTTCAGCAGATGTTATTTTAATTTAAACATTTTTATTGGTTTAAAAGTTACATCCCTACAACATCTGAAATAAGTGGGTTTTAAATAAATATTTGCCTTTAAAACTCTTACTTTTCATACCATTCTCGCTTTTTTAAATAAGAGAGGTAAATAGGAACAGATCTGCAGGAAAGCCTTGAACCCTCATTATATTCAGGGAAGTCTCCTTAGGATATTTAACGCTAATCTCCAAGTGCAGCCTAAATGATGCTTTTACTTTGACATTAACATCACAATGCTGTAGTATAACATCGAACAATTTACCAACCCTGTTACTTTTTGTTCTTTTAAATGCAGCTTCACTGGGTTAGTTTATCGCACAAGGTATTAGCGAGAAATAGAATGTTATGCAAAATTAGATCCCAAAAATGTATGCGCTCTGGAATAAAAATTTTTATTTGTATTTGCATTCATGAATTATCGAAATTGTAGGGGCTAAAATAATTTTATAAATAAACAAAGACATTTTAAATATCGCGCATTCATGACAATTACTCAAACAAAGAAAATTGCCCATCATTGTAACAGTTTAATGAGGCTTCGTATTAGGGGGTCTTATTCCTCCCTGATCACTCGTTACAAACTAACACAAACTACATTTAACAGTTTTTTCAATAAGGGACTGTGTAGCACGATTTGAAATGCATCGAAAGCATTTCATCTTGATGATTTACCGGTTAATTTTTAGGAATGGGAGTAACATTGTGGGCCAATTAAAAAGGTAATTATAATTTCGATTTCCATTTTCGGAAGTTTAAACCCCATTTAATAGCGAAAGATTTGTTGCTCAATTTTATTCCGTTTAACAGAAGGATTTGTTATTCCAAAATCAATATATTCTTAACATAAGGCTGGAGTTGAATATTTTGAATGTTTGCAAACCTCTTCAGAGACTTCTATCCACATTCCCTAGTTCACAACGACCAGATAAGTACTTGAAGAACATGCTATTATTTAATTTCTTTTTCTGATATCCTATTCGTCCAGAAAGGAGAGTGCATGTGTTAATCTCGCAGCGCGTCTTTTGTTGCCCTTATATTCTCTCCGACTGAGTCACTACCCCACGTATTCCTTCCCTAGCTGAGTCACGAATATTTTAGGGGGATTAATAATATATATGTACTCCCTTATTAAACACTGAATTTTTAAGGTACTCTAAGACCATAGGCGTGATTAACCATGGGTGAATAACTTAATATTGAGGAAAAATAATTAATAATATTGCCTATATTGGACTTATATTCACCAACCTATATCTAACGTGTAACTTATCGACATTTTTCAGTAACTCGCGTGATAACGTTCATAAAGAACGGTTTGAGGACTCGTGAGAAATAGTAATGCTTGAACTAAATATACTATTTTTAGTTCAAAAAATTGGTCAAATTATTTCTATATTTGTACAGAATATTTTTTAAAATTCATGTTTTATCATTCGGTATTAATCGGATAGATTGGCCCTAGAGTCTTTTAAAGTTCCCTATTTTTAAATAGTAAGAGATTGACCCGAAATTTTAATCTTTCTTTGCGTTTTACATGCAGCGTAAAAGAAAATTAATTATGTGTATAGCAAAAAATATGGTACATTGATTTTTGTTAGGCACCAAATTCATGCTCCCGTCTTACTGAAAGGAGGAAAGTGCATTTCCCTCACAGTTCTTTTCGCTTCAAACGAAGGCTTCGTGCAGCAATGAAAAGTATGACGGTAACATGCAAACTGTGCACCTAATTACCATAAACACTCGTGTACCGTTAGCTTTTTCAAGCTGAATTTATGGACAAAAATTGGGATGCAAACTATTTGCGGCAAATTATTCTTCTGTTAGTATTTTTTTACGAAAAAAAGACCAATTTAGTATTTCACAATAAAAAATATGAATTACTTATGAAACAGTTCATACAAGTTGAAGTTAATATTAATAGGCATTGGAATAGAAATCCAAATATACGCTTATATAGGTACTGCCACGAGGAAATACGCATGTGAGGATGGTTGCTAAAAGCAAAAGGTTTGAAGTGCTTGTTTCATGAAATCAATAATTACAAATGAGTTTTTGTTATGAAACTATTGAAAAATATGATGCTCACCTGATTGTTTATAATTATTTTCTGGCAATAAGTGATGATCATACTTTAAAAATTAGCTCTACTTAAGCCATTGGATAGTGTAGTGTTCAGTTTATATCTCTTTTCCACCACTAATCACTATGTTATTTCAAATAACTTTACTTCATTTTCACCATCTGTATTGGCGTACGAGATTTATAAATGAGTCATTGATGTTGATTATATGTACACATTTTCCTAACAATAATTTTATAATGTAATCGAAGTGGACTACTTCAATAATGTACAACAGAGGACTGTGAGAAACTAAACGAATAAACGAATATGTCGACCAGTTCTCAAACCGGCAGTTTAGCAATCACCGAAATGTTTTCAAGCAGACAAATTGCTAACATTTTTTATGATTATAAAAATTTAAATGATCAAGATATACTGCCCACATTAAAATTGTATTGTAGGACGGCGTGGAGCAGAAAACCTGCTAACCGAATATCTTGTTATCCAAATCGTTCACATTTCATCATGCCTTGGCAGTTAATCGCTGATTGTCTGGTTATTCGATAGAAATGGTTTAAATAACCCAAGTTATGACTTCAAACGGTTACCTTTACTATCCGATTTAACAAAGTAACTATTGCAGTCTAGAGGCATGCCCAGTTTCTGCCAATTATCGGGTAGCAGCTTGAGAATCGCGAGCCGTAAATTTCGCCTCAGCCCTTTATCATAATGCCTTACAGGCAAAACAAGTGTTTTTGCATATATTTAGTGTTAGGTATTGATGATAGGAATTATGAGATCTTATTAGAGTGATTGTACATGGGTTGCTTGCTGAGTAGTTTTTAAACAAATTTTTTTGGAAAAGGAAATATTTTTTTCAATGCTTCAGGTTAGCTACAATTTAACATGGGGATATCGAAATATTGTAGCTGGAATATTTTGGCGCATTTTTTAGCAAATAATACCTAGTGGTTAATACCTTCCTAAAGGATATAAATTTTGACTTTTTCCTATGCGCTACATATCTATTAATTTATACGTTCAGTTAACATCTAAAATTTCACGATACGCGTTGGTTTAGCAATCTGCTACCTCGCTCTTACCACGGAGACTAATTATCACTTTACAGTGGTTAACAGCAACAAATGCCTAATGCTCACGGTTCTGTTAACCAAAACTGTTTGAAAGGTTTAGCCGGTTATTCGGTGGTTTACTATATCTCAAATTGCATCCGGTTTGCCACCGCACATGCTTCCAATCACGACCCCAAGTGTACAGAGAGGGCGATGTGTTGATGCTAATTGGTGGGTGGGATGGCGAGGCAGGCGGAGGGGGTGCATGGCGGGAGGGGAGTCGAATCTGACGGTGAGCTCTTTGATGTCAATGGCGGTGGCGTTAGCAGCCTGCGGTAAAAATGTCACCGAGTGAGGGTGGGACCGGCACGCTCTGATTCCGGGGAGAGGTTTTCTTTTGTGGGGAGCGGGAGTCGGAGGGCGTTGGGGAGGGTGGAAGGCTCCCTTCCCCTCTCCCCCCGCGCGGCCGGTTGTACGTGCCGCGCTATAAGTGGCAATGGGCTCGACGCGAATCGTTTTCGGCTGCCACCGACTTTGAATGGCCATTTTGAGTGGGTCCTTGTGCACCGAGTTGCGCTCAAAGGCTCTTCGCTCATTTCACCCGCTCCGCTTTCGATGGGGCGGGGGAGGGACGTGCGGAATGGGAGGAAGGAGATGGAGTTTGGGGGGTGCAGGTGTTTTCGTCACGGGGCTAGAGGAGGACGGAGTAGATTTCAGGCCACCGAGGGATCTTTCCTAGCCGCCCGCTGGACGTGTCATCCCCCGATTACTAGACCCCACAGGAGCGCGAGCGAGACGCAATTCTGTTCCCGCTCAAATTTCGTTTCTTGCCTAATGTCTTCGATAAAATTTAGTGATTCTGGTTATTATTTTACCTCTTTATTAATAAATTTACTAAAGAAACAAATCCGACATAAACAGTTATTCAAACTGAGTTTTGGCGAAAGACTGCAGAGTTTTTTGTACCGTACTGTAGAAGCAAAAGAGGCTTCATTTAATTGGAAACAGATCATGAAGAATTTCCAATAGTGCGCTTCATGAGGATTGGAGAGAGAGTTGGAATTTATGCATGGAGTTATTTTCCCTTCTGGGCTGTGTATCTTCGTGCTAACGGCTAGAATGTTTTAATGCGGTCACGGAATGAGAAACAATGGCATTTCTTCTGATTAATTATCTTAGCTGTGGAGAAAATGGCAATAAATATCTCCCAATTTCATACATGATTTGGCCAATATTTGTTTTATATTAACCTTATGTTCCCCGCAAAAATATAACCTTAGTCGTGAATCCAAAAATGCATATTATTTCTATCTTACTGATAGCACCCCGAAGAAAGCTCTTCGTAGATTCTGCTTTAAACGTTATTTAAAAAAACTTTAATGTACCAGTTAGGGTAGGTTAGTAATGGGCACAATACAGAGGCAGTCTTAGATACCTTTCATAGAGGCTAAATGAAAGCATCGAGCAAACTTCCGTATTAATGAGTTTGGTTTCGGTCAATTTATTTGGTAATTAATAAATAATTTTTGTAATATCTCTATATTATCATTATTACTGAGAAAATTAATTTTATTACAAGCTGAGAGAAAATCAAGTGAAGCTTAATGACTTATATCGCAGTTTTTGAACCAAATGAAAATGTGCAAGAAATATTTGTTCAATTATAGGGGAATAAAATATAATATGAAGGCATATATTATGGAACATAATTTGTTACATGGCGAAACTGTGTGACCAAATGAACGAGAACTATTTGATAACCTTTTTCTTTAATGATATAAATAGAACTTAATCCTACCAAATTCCGATATGAAGTTATTCTAAGGATTAAATAATTTGAGTTATCTCAGGCGCGTTGTAATGAGTGACATGAAATATAATCAATGAGTTGATACCATGCTCACTCAAAGTTTAATAAATACAAACGTGTATTTCTCAGGAATACAGACAGGGGTATGCTCAGTAATAGATGGTTGAAAATGTTAGTCGTCATTTACATGATCTCTCAATTTTTTCCTCACAATAATTCATTTGCTGCCCAACACAGGAAATATAATACGAATGAATTATACAAAATTGAGCACGGTTAGTCGAGAGAGAGTTATACAAAATTTGATCCATATATTGTAAAAGAAGTGACATAGGGAGTTAGAAGTGGTCACGTCATCTTTTTCACTCATTTTCTCACATGCTATTAAATAATGAATATTTAATTCCACAATTAAAATGCATTGCGCAATTTTTCGTGTGAAAAAACCTCAGTGATCTTCGCACCAAGTTTTACATTAGCAGGTACAGTGAAAACGAGTGGAAATATAATATATTCCGGCGCAAAATAAATGCATTAAAACATTTGTTCACATTTTGGAAAACATATGCCATTATGTCAATGCACCAAGTCCATTGAGCGTAATAGATAGAAATTTAAAATATATACCTGTGTTATTTTTTACATGATTGGTTTATGGCATTTCCATGTTCAGCAAGATAAAGTTTTCAATCGAGATAAGAGTTCTTTTCTCATTCAGTTACTGATGCCTTAACGCACTTTTCATTTCTATATCGAAAGTGATGTTACATAAAATATCGATTAGAACGGTCAAATTCCTCTTATGCGAATAAGTATTATCGTCCACATAATTTTAGATGTTATAGCTATAGTTATAATCAAGGATATTTTTCAACTTTCAGTTCGTGATTAAGTTCTATAATCATTCCCAATAATTGTAGGTTTGTGCTTAAATAATAGTGTTAATTCTCATAAAAATCGCTACTAAAACAGATCTACTCTATTTAAGTGAAGTAGACATTAATACAAAAGCATTGAAAAAAATGTATTTTATCTGCGGAGCAATTTACTTATTTCCGCTTTAATTTAACTTTGGTTTCTAAAGGCAGGCACAGGCAAGTGCTTGGCATATCAGCCTTTTATTCAGTTTGCATAAAGGGTCACGTGTCCGTGGTGGAGTCCTTTTAACCTCTCCGTGCGTCCCTCATAAATCCGAGAAGTGATTCACATAATTGTCCTTAAGCGGGGAACTTTTAGCGCCTGCTTCTCTCTTATACGGCGCAATCAAAGCTCTTGCGGTCCTCGGGTCAGCCACAACTCACGACCGCCCCCAGCGCCAACAACCCCCTCTCTTCCCTCTGCCCTCCCTCTGCTCTCACTTTGCCACCCCCCTTGTGCACTCTGAATTGAAAGCGTGACTCTATTACTGGAGTGCGCAACACTGAAACTTCTCGGTTAGAGTCGCCGTCGAGGGATAAAGGTTGTTGTTGCTAATTTTTCCACCATGACTTATTCACAAAGGTATAGCACGTGGAAAATTCATTATAAAGTAAAAAATATTTTTTTACGTATGTAAATTTTACTGCAGCAAAAAAAGTGTGGACATACTAAGAAAATAATGCATTTGAAAAAGTTTAATTTTTAACTCTCCGTACATGGTGTTATTCATTTATGGTTCCTGGTTAATCGAGGATAATACTCTTTACCCTATTTTTAATAAACTTCAGGAAAAGTTTACACTTAAACAACGATTTCCACTTCTTTTTCATTAATCTTTTTTTCTGAGATAAGCACCTCCTAAGCCGTTTTGGGCTACAAATGCGTCCAACTTAATAAAACTGCACGATTGTAATGAAATCTGTACTTGAGGTCGGGTCATGAACAATAAAATGAAGCCTCAAATGTATTAAATTGCGTAGCGTAAAACCAGCACTCTTTTTAAATAATGTGGTCGTGGGATGAGCTACGTTTTCCTTACCGATTGAACTGAAATTTTAAAAACCTTAGTGACCAACTCATCGCATTAGAGCTAAGTTTACCATTACAAATATTTCAACTACTTTCCGCTCTCAGTGTCAGAAGAAATGAAATATATGGCTCTCCAAGGGTTACATTTATTTCAAACCGTAATTAAATACGCGTTTTCAAAAAAATAATCGTGAAAAAAACGAGATTCTAATCCATGAATTTGACCTAGAGTGACAATAGACGCAATATTTACCCTTCTATTTGGCTTCATTTTCTTACGGACCTCCACGCCTATATGACCTCTCTTCGCCCGTCTCCCACTGCTTTACAATTACGGAGGACATCGCATTCCCGCAGCAATTATGACCGACCAAACCAGCATATCTGTTCCACAGCCGCAGCATCCCTAGCAGAATGGTACGCCCTAGCTCCGCGTAGCCATCGCGTCACAACACCCGAGATCCATTTCCGCACTCCCACACGCCGACGGAACGTCCGACCCAGGTACTACTACTGCGTGCGGCGAGTGAGACTGCAGACGAGAAAGTCATGGATTCGAATCCCTCCGCCGCCGGCGTAGATGTTGTGTTGCCGTGTAATGGACCTACTACGACGTTGTGTGGTGGGATCTGTCCCCACGGAATGCCTAATTAACCCAATTACTGCGGAAACCAAGGGTTGATTGTGGCAAGGGGAATGCTCCAATGACGGGAGATTTTGTTCCATGAAATTGCAGTGCAAACTGAATAAAATGCCAGATGGTTCTAAACTGGGTGAGTCAGACACCGCCACACAAATGTTTGGGCTTATTTGGGTGGAAGCTATCTGATACAAAATAGGTTAGTTGAATATTGAACAAATGGAATACTATATTGCGATAACACAACGCTGTAAATTCAATGGCATTTGACGCTTAAGGCAGTCCCACCTTGCTATGTTTTTACCAATTTCTTTATTACTATCCTTACATAATATTTTATTCCCGTTTTAGCGGTGTAAAAATAATAAACCTGGTTGTTTTTTTACTTAGATTCTGTAATTGGATGCTTCGCGATACAGTATGTGCTCTAACTAAAAGGCAATTAAATTTTATATGGTTCTTGGACGTTTATTCTTTAGAGTTTATGATGTGCTCTGTGCTTAGGCTACGGTATTTCATTGAGAGTGTTGTCAATCCATGATTATTTCGAAATTGTTTTTTTTATGAAAGTGTGCAGCGTAATATTTCTCCAAAGTTCCTTGGGTTAGGTTTTTTCAATGGGTCCTTCACCCGGAATTGCACCTACGTATCTTTGTGCAATCATTTTATAATTCCCCTGTAACACATTTAACCACAAAATATGAAGTAATGAAATAATGAAAAATAACAATTTAAATGATTATGTAAAGCTCTAAAGTTTCCAAATATAGCTTAACTTACGTGATAGTTTAACGAATTCAGGAGTAGCTCTGTGAAGAATCCTAATTATTTAATAATGCATTTTAAATTGCCAATAATTAGTTATTATTTCAGTAAAATGCTCTTTTACGTATTTCTTCATGTAAAAGTTATAAAAGAATTTTTTGGTAGCATCCAGTTGACGCATTAGGTAAAAATGATTTTTTATAATGAGTTTTGAGATAATAAGGCAATTCACAGATGATTTAAATACCTCGTTTACTCGTCCTACGGATTTCTGAGATTCTATGTAATTGAAAAATAAACTGACGACCTAAAATTGAATAAATTGACTTGTGTATCATGTATAAAAATTGAATAAAATAACAAGTGCATATGAAGTAGGTAAGTGCCTATACTAATGTTATCAATTTTACACCAAAGAATGACATTTCATGTTTTCGGAGAAAAAAGAGGAAAAATTATCTTTTATTGGAGACGAGGGCATACGAGAAGGCATCAATGTATTAATACAATTAAAAAAACGTAGAAAAAAGAAAGTTTACTCAGTTAAGTTATTAAGCAAATTTATAAGGATATATTTACGGAGATATTGTTTATCTTTGAATTGGCGTTAATTTGATGAAATACACTTGAAAACATATGTTACGCATACCTTATTTATGCGTGAAAAAAGACCATAGGTAGCATAGATTAGCCAATCATTTGAGAGAGTGAAGTTATGTTGAGATTCCACAAAAAAAGGGACAAACAAATCATTTATTGAAATAATCTTTCTAGTAAAGGTCTCTGATCCTTTCAGTCTTCGTATTTCCAGCTTAATTCTAAATGCCGTCAAAAGTAAACATGTCGGGTTCCAAAAGAATATTAGGAATCAGCTCGAACAAATATTTCACCAAATTTGGCGCATTTGGGGTCGCGAATGAACGGGTGGGAACAATATTTAAATAGGGCGCATTGTGGTTAGCCTGGTTCCCAGAGGCGCGCATGGGGGACTTCTCCCCCCCTCTCCGAGGGCCGCACGGGGCGTAACTCTTTCACACCTCCCTCCTGGTGACCGGATGGCATATCCACCTTCCCCCATCGGACGGCTTTCATAAATCCGGACATGCGTGCGCCCGGCCGTGTGGGCTCTATTTGCTTGCCCCAGGGGTGGTTAGACTGGTTGCCTGGGGCGGCTCTAATTTTTCCACGGGGGAGGTGGGGTTAGGAGCAGACGGGGCGGAGGGCGTTCGAAGTGAAAGCTGGCGGAGCGGAGGAAAAACTTTAGTGGTGACTCTCGGAAGGAATATCACATCTGGCCGTTGTTTTTACCCTTCCCGGCTCCCCTTGCTGTTCGTGTAGCAATTCGTCCTTCAGACTGAAAAAATATCCCTTGCGTCATACATAGATTTTTGAATTGAAGGAATCTTTAGGCAACGGTTTCTACAAGACAAAATTAGTGATATAAAAAGATATTCCAATGTCAAAACTGATGACTTTTTCTAAAATTCATCCACATCGGGTTGATACCAATGCATAAATAGAACTATTTTTCCGTTTCTTCTTTTGTGACCTTATTGAATAAAATTCGTTATCTTCCTGATTGAGGTTATGGATCATTTTGATTTATACAAGTGGTTAATTTACAGCTGTGTTTTTTCAGTCTTAACTCCTAATATCCTGGTCTGGTTCTTTATCTCGGCAGGTTTTGATATTATGTCTTCCGCGAACCGTAGAATGTGACCTGTTCATGTAGCGATACACCGCCATTTATCATTTCTTTTTCCTTGTTTATTAACTTCTTTTACACAAATAGACGATCAAGGAAGATACTGGTCAATCCTTCTTCATTTTCAGCCAACACCAACTTGCCAAATCCTTTCCTTTTAAGGAGACAAGGATGGATGGAGGTGAAAGATCGGCGGTTGGGGGGTATGAGTGAGACCAGGAGTGTGGGGGAGAGAAGTGAGGATCGATTCATAACATTCAAAACACGTGAAATGGCTTCCTGCAGCCATCTGTGAGCAATCATGCAAGTTTTCACTATTCGAGCTTCTCTTGGAATAATTCAGGCATGATTTCTAGGACTGACATAGAAAGAAAACAGTTATCAAAATGAAGCTCAAGGAAGCAGTGCGGTTTGCGATGAGATAATTGGCAAAAAAAGGCGGCTTTGGTGGAAAGGACGTGATTGCTCATAAGGCCACTGACAATGGTGGGGCGTGTGAACCAGCGGTTGAGGAGCAGGAGACACATCGTAATCGGTGGGCTACGTGCGGCAGGCCAGGGAAAGAAGGTTCGGAGAGGAGTGGGTGCGGCGGATAAGATGGCAGCTCTCGGAGAGCGGAAGGTTTCATGGAGAGTAGGGAAGGGTTCGTGGTGTGTGTGTGTGTGCAGAGTGCGTGCGTGGTGTGCGTGCGTGGTGTGCGTGCGTGGTGTGTGTGCGCGTGGGGAGTAAGGGCCACCTCGTACATGAAAGGATGTCACTTAAGTTTGGGGGTCGTTTGTAGGAGTGGAAGGGGCATTTGTGAGGAAGGCTGACGCTTTTTTATTTAATTGGGGGTGGGTATAATTCTTTATAAATGCGTCGGAATTCGTGTACGCCGGGAGAGAGTGTGGTGTGGTGGCGTTTGGATTTTCAAAGCGGTTTGCTTTTGGGCGTGGAGTATATTGGGTAGGGGGGGGGGGCCGAGAACTTTTCTATGGAGTAGTGTTCTCCGGGTATCCGCTTTTACAAGGCATAAAAGAGATTACTGGTGCACGTGTTTCGGTCATTCTCGGAGGAGGAAAAGGGAGCGTTTTGTGTGTGACTGGAGACAGAGACGTGGTAGGTGATAGACTTAATACTTATTTCTTATAAATGATTTCATTTGCATGATTTTATTATTTACAACGATGAATCGGGGTAAACAGAATTTCACGTGT
Source organism: Calopteryx splendens (assembly GCA_002093875.1). Classification (NCBI taxonomy): domain Eukaryota; kingdom Metazoa; phylum Arthropoda; class Insecta; order Odonata; family Calopterygidae; genus Calopteryx; species Calopteryx splendens. The sequence goes on from LYUA01000682.1 coordinate 240,511, forward strand.
TGAGGAACTTTTAACATATTTACCGACCATCTTGGTAAATTGTAGAACCGAGCACTACTACGGCAAAATAATGCGGAAACGATTGATAATTTGAATAAAAAATAGGCTTTACGGCAATAGCATTAGGTAATATATTATTATAGTTTCAATCATTCGGAGTTTAAATACTTGCGATTTTGGAGTTTGAATATTCGCGGTTAAGGAGCTTGAATATTCGCGGTCGTTAACTGACTCAGCCGGTCTTGCCAACCCACCTCATTTTCCATTATTTCCTGTGAATGCCGTAATATTCGAATTCCGCGTCAATTTCTTAGAAATATCAAAAGTGACTCACCAGCCATCCTAATTGGCATATGATGGTGAATGAGCAAGTCCTTCCGCTAAATGGGAAGGAAGATGAGGATAAGATCAAGAAAAGGAAATTAATGAGGGAATGGAAAGAATTTGAAAGGGAAAAAGGAGATTTCTTAGGTGATGGCTCCTTAAAAAAAATTTATTTTCATTTCCCGATCGATATGATCTGTGTCTTAATCCATTGGCCTTTGGTTGTTAGAAACAATAATATTGCATGAATTTATTGTACACTCTTTGTCTTTAATTTTTAATGGTTAATTTTATGAAACACACTTGTTCAACCTAAAACTGCCTTTTCTAGTGCTCAATGCTAGCCCACGTCTTTCTTGGTGCCCTTGTATCTCAAGCGAGTTGAGGAAAAGTGATACCTTATGTTTCATAATTAATTCTGTTTTTTTTTCTGAAAATGGGCATTTAAAATAACTTATCATTTATCAAGTAAGTCTCAAGTTCAAAACCCACTTCGATAGTGGCTTAAGCGGATAGTAATACGGCGAAAATGTGCTGAAGACTATCTACGTAATCGTTAATTTAATCCGTTGTCTCGTCAATGCTTGCATATTCGTGCATTGTTCTGTTTGTTGATGTCACGAAACTTAATAGTGCCTTCATTATCACATCTAATGAGGACGTCAAGGTAAAAAAGGGAAATTAAGGAAAAAGGGAAAAAGGGAAATCTCGTAGTGATTTTACCTTATCAATAGATAAGTACCAAAACTGCTATGAGAACAAAGTTCTACTAAGTGTGTAGTAGACGTTCTCGGGCTTGTGTTCGTGACCAATCCAGGGACAGTTTCCCGAAACGTTCTCCCCTCCCCAAATCCTGTCTCATACACTCTTCTGGAAAAATAAATTATAATTCATTCTCAACTTAGATCACCTCTGTACATGTAAATATTGATGCCATCTAAGCTAATTATGCTTGCAAAGAAATTTTTCCATTACATCCAGTAGGGGAATAAATATTGTCATGAAATATTTCTTTCCTTCAAGTTTACTAAATAATATGTTTTGACATATTTATAGCAACTTAGTAGCAATAAATGTATAGATGTTGTCTTTATCACGCATTCATGCATACGTGCGCGGGAAAGGAGACGTTTTAGAGTTAAACTATTAGGTGGTGTTTTTGTAGAATTAAAACTTGAAAAGGGTCTATATGGTTGATAAAGTTGATCTAAAAAAATTCATAATTGAAGCGACGTTTTCGCTGCTTGAATTAAATATTATTTTCAGCCATTTTTAAATGACTGTTACTAATAAGTTTAGAAATTTTTCAATTCACTATCCAATTTTCCAAACGGTTATTGGCTATTGAATACATGATTTTTCAGCATATCATCATTAAATTTTTTTTGGGGAAATTAATTAACTATTGTCATTCTTCGTCTCAGTCTTGACATACAATAATCACCCCCGGAGTGGTGGGCTCACTTTTATATAGTCATATGAGAGCCGTGGGCCTTGAGGGCAGTCAATCCAGGATACGTCATCAAGGAGCGTTTGTTGTCCGCGGCAGTCATACTCCAGCATTGCTCCTGAGGCACTGCTACTTCGAGCTCCAGAGTTCAACACGGTCCCTCGAGGCTTTTGGCTCATCTTAGTCCATGATTCATGCGCGGCAACAATTTTTGTATCAACAGCAGAATGATATAAAATATGTGAGAAATATTGAAAATATAAGAATTAAATGTACTATAATGATAATGAGGTGTAAAAAAATATTCCTTACTGGAATATTATTAAATCAATGACGAGCGTGATTTTCTTGAAAGGATTTTTGACATTATTGGGCTATATTTGTGAAAGGGAGATATTTTATTTCGAGTTATTTCCTTCTGCTATGAATGTTGAAAGCAGTTACCATACCATGCTAATTTGGGAGAAGCTATTGTGTAAGCACATTTCTAATACTGAAAGCGGCTACAAGGAAATCAATTTTATCTAGTAACACAAAGCAGACCCTTTAGGCAATCCACTTCTGTTGCGCTCTCAATTAGGTGCGCATAAGCTTATGAAACCAGTCGAATTATTGAGAAAAACCGATTTCCAATCATAAAAGTTTCTTTTTGAAAAACGGATATAAAATATTATACCTAATTTAGAGCCACTGCACTTTCATCTGATGGAGGCGGCGATGACGGGAATGCGGGGAAAGTGATACCCCTACAATGGATATTTTATTATGGAACCTTATTTTGGAAAAGATTGGTCTCAATATTTAATTCAACATCGCCGGGAAGAAAACTTAATTCAACATCGGGAAGAAAACTTCAAGAGAGTGCTCTAAAACTTCATCAAGATAGGCAAAGATAAAAGGTCTTGTTTTTGCAAAGCATCGTCGTAAGAGTGTTTGCGGGAAATTTACTTACATATACATTACCCGAAGCTGTGGATTGCTATCCAAGCGCGTTTACTACTATTTATTTCCATTTGATTTAGGGGCATTTGGAGTGTTGACCAAATATAAGGGTGCAAAATTTCACCAAATTTGGTAAAAATGTTTCCCATACCAAAAACCCCATTGCCTCCTACGACCAGCACACACGGCGGTTGGAATGAGGCGCGAGAGATGGCTACCATTTCAACTCTCGAGAATTTGTTTTCGTTTTCCACGATACTCGTGGATGCAATGTATCAGGAGCCAGGTGGGGAAGAAAGGGAAAATATTTTTAGGACCAGATGGATGATACTAAAGGGAATTACCTCTCCCGAGTGGCATACCTTTGGCGAGGGGGTGTGAGAGGAGGGGGACTTGGAAGGGCGGTTTAACATGGCAAATGAAGGGTGGGAATTTAGAGATGGAGGATGTGTGAGTGAGTGAGAAAGTGATCTCATCATTATGTGATATTAAAATGAGTGATATCTTTATCATCTGATTTAAACGGGCTTTCGAATTCTGTAAAAAAAATGTGCTCGAGCAGGACATTAAAAGTAACCGCGATTTTGGGTGACATAATTTCAGTTATTTATAGCGCTGGTTTAGAATGACGCCTGGAAAAATGGGTTTATAAGTGATAAGACAGTGTCGAGATGATGCTCCTGAAGTGTACTGTGGTCATGTGAAAATAGTTTTCCGACATCTATAAAAATCCAATAAGAGGTCTTTCACTGTGATACCTACTGAATTATCTCTTAAATGTACGAATACATTCTTTCCTTCTTGAATTAGACTTTTCAACGCTTTAGGCATACATTCTTTATACGCTCCTTTATTGCCACTTAAGAAAGTACAGTTTAAAAGCAGTAAGCGAAACGCATTTTTTTGATACGAAAACAATTCTTTGACTGAAATGTCGTTTTGGACCTGTTTAACTTACCAATTTTAGGAAAAGCTCTTTTCGGTTTATAAGTAATAAATATAACCTTTTTATATTTATTACTTATTAACCGGTTGTTCGATTTATAAGTAGAAATATAACTGTGTTTATCTCATGTTTGAAAAATATGAAATATTGTCTGATGTGCTGTGCTGTGTAGCTACTGTTTTCCTAAAGAGCTAACGTTGTAAATTTTCAAATGGCATCTAAGGTAGCACAAATACAGCGTATCCAGAAATATTTTCACGTAAACAGATATGTCATATAAAAATTCTTCCACGTTTTCCGACACTTAGAATTTCCAAATCCAGGTACTTTGTCTGATTTAATAAAACTTATTTTTAAAATTATGGGTGCGTTAGCGTAGTGGGTAGATCACTGAGTTATTATCCGTAGGGTCTGGGTTTGATTCCGGGTGACGCCACCGGGTACCCTCAGCTTCACCCAAGCTTTGCACAATTTTTCGGGTGCCAGTTCATCCTGTGAAATCACAGGTGGTACACGGAAAGGAACTGGCCACCCTACCCAGATGTATGAATTTTACACGGCTTAGTTCTGGGTGAGCCCTACTCTCACCTACTAAGCAGACCTTCGGGTTTATTACTGTACTTGATTGTAACAATTACTTCCCAAATTTACCCAATTTCTCTTTACAATGCATAGTTAATTTCAAATGTGACTAAACTAATGAAACTAACTTTTTTTTACGTTAATCCCGGCATTATTCTGTATACACGCCATGAAAATTGAACTCTCTTGAAAAGGAAAAGTGAACCAAAGAAAATGACTTCCAAAAAATACCATTCATATATTAGAGAGCGAGTGGATATTATTGTACTTGGGTAGCAACATTTTACTGGACTATTGTAAGACTGAAATAAGGCTGTTATTACGAGATTCGTACTTTGGAATATTGTATCATATTTGATGCCAGCTACTTTGGAAAATAAGTGAAATAAGCTGATTAGTACCAATTTTTATAAGACATCTGGTAAGCCTAAGAAGTCTTTGTAGACTAGTGCTACAATTTAACACCAAAGGAGTATACCTCCAATATTCATGGGTAGCAATTATGGAAGGTGAAAATTGGAGAAAGAGGTTTTTCTGGGCATAATTATCTTTGCCCGTGGTACGTAAAATACTAGTAAAATAGTGTTTTTATTCCCCAATTAGCATCATGGTAGGCACTGGTGTAATATAAGAAGTATCTTATTGTTTGCACCCTTATTTCAGGAAATGAAACCAAAAGATATGTTATAATACTGTATGCCAACAATCAGTTGTTTATTTCAGGGTTTAAATTCGCTCTCTTGTAACTTTGAATATTTCAACGGGATCCGGTTTTATTTGGCCCACTATTTGATCCATGATAATCACTTAATTTTTTTTGGATGAGGTTAATATTTATGCATTTACCACTTATTTATATTATATGAATACATCAGAGCAAATTATAATAATTGCTTTATGGTGATATAGTTAATATGTTAAGTTTAAGCACTTACACTTCTGAAAAATTTAACGCAAAAAATTGGTGAAAAGAAGAGGGGAAGTGGAGCTGATACTTTTTTCATTCACTTCGGTTTTCACATGGCATGCATTTTGCATGAATAAATCTGCGATTTTCAATTCTTTCATGCCGAGGAAATTTTTCAGCAAAAAAGTATTGATATTGTTATGTGATACATCATAGTAAATTGATGATAGCATCTTTGGATGTGCCTAAATTTTGAGGTATTAAATTCTTTTTGGTAGTTATATAAATCTAAAGGCATAGTTTTAAATTCCATTTGAGTGGAAATTGACTTCAAACTACATTGTGGAAAAAAGTTAAGTTCTACTAACGTACGATTGATAACTGGATTTTCATGCTCAAAAATGCTCCCTATATTCCAAAGGTTAAAATTATATTCCCAGAAGAATAACTTATCGATACGGCGTGCTCCACATGAAAAAACCCCTTGAACATCAGTTTTAATTTCAAAGACCATTGATTCCAGTAACTGGGACAAAGGGTTAATCAGAGATAAACAAGACCAAAAGAGAGAACGACAGAAATTGGGGAGCAACGTGGTCCGAATGAGATGAAATCCATTTCCCCCGAGGCAGATCCGTTCGCGAGTGCTGCATGCCCCCGCGTACATTTCATCGTTATCATCCCTCACCCCTTAAAGCGAGGAGGCCAGGGGGTCCCAGCGACGCCAATGTTTATGACCGCAGGGCCCCCCGGCTCGACCCGCAGTCGGGGAAAAGGCGGTCGAGTCGGAAGTGATAAGACGCGTATGAGTGGGAGGGAGGGATGAGGGTGCTGCGTGGTGCGCGAGTTGAGCGAGAGAGAGGTGGGGGACCGAGCGACCCCGATGCTGACCTGGTGTGCGGCTCCCGCTGAAGATGAGCGTCCGGCCCGAAGAAAGGAGTGCCAATGGTTACACGGGGGATGTTGTGCCGATTCGGGGGTGTGGGTCGGGGAGGGGCAGGTGGAGTGGGGAGGCGGCTCCCTTGATAGTGTGTGGGGAGCGCAGCCTCCAACTCTGTAGTCCTGGAGCTGGAGGTGTATGCGGATAGGCTTTTGTTTTGTCATCTCGGGAATGGACGACGCCAAAAGCTCATCGCACTATTCTTTAACAGTGAGAGCCTCCTCCCACCCGGTTCGTTCCCCTCTCCCTCCCCCCATCTATCCCCT
>LYUA01000682.1:263929-279610 GCA_002093875.1 Calopteryx splendens
AAATAAATATGATCTAAGTACACGATAATTTGACATCGATCTTAAAAATCCAAAAGGGGGCCTGCGTTCACATATAAGCAATACAAAGATATGTAGTATAAGCCAGCTATTACAAAATACCTTTATTTTAAATTAGTACTAGCAAGATTCTAGCTTGGTAAATAAGGGATGGACAATGGAACATATATGCAGGAAAACCGTGAATCCCAGGTTTACTCAGGAATGTTTCCTTAGGTTCTGCTATTTCAACCTCCATTCTCAGCCTGTTTTGGGAGTGTGATGATGCAATTACGGTTGTATCATCAAAGCAATGGATATTGAAATTATATACTATCAAGCAATTTGTAGTAGCATTATTTATTTTTTATCCTTATCCAGCAACATAGCTGGTGGTACCACACAACGGGACGAGTGGGAAATAGTATTTTTTACAATACAAGGTTCTGTATAATATTTTCACTATAGAATAACCTTTTGGAAAATGAACTTGGTTGGGGCCTATTTTTGCCTGTGGATTCCGATAAAAAAGGTGCTCAAAAGGGGCCTGTTCTACTTCCTTTTAGTAGAGCAGCATAATTAGACGAAGAATTATAATCAGTAATTAATGGGACAGAAAAATTACTTGAAAGCCGAAAACAATTTGCAGTTACAATAATTTAATGGGCGGATCAATACTTCTGACATGATGGTATACACTTATATGGATGAAGGACAGAGTACGAATTATTGGAAGAAAGTTTTATTCAATATAATATCTAGGATGGTTTTGAATAGCTACGTTCTCTATAAAGAAAATTAGAGGACCTGCGAAACTCAGATCAAGGCTAACGTTTGCAGTAAATATAATTGAAAATTTAGGCAATGAGTGGGCCTCAATGGGAGAAGCTACAAAAAATGTGGGTGTTCATAAACTACATGGAAATAAAGACGTAAACTGTTGTGCATACAGCTCTAAGAATGAAAGAAAAAGATCCAGAATTATCTGTATAAGATGCAGTAAGGTATACATGGGGAATGTTTGGCCAAACACAAATGCTAATAGAGTGAATTGTACTATGTTACATTATGCCATATATCTCACGAATAAGGAGGTATATTTCGGTCAAATTTAGACACATTAGTGATAAATATGTTCTGTTCATAAGATATACCCAATTCTTTGATATCTAGAGAGCTCATGATGTTATATAATTAAAATCTAGTTTTCATGTTTTTGTAAAAAAAAACATTTTTTCAAAGGCTTTTTTTAAATATAAATAATGTTTTTTAGCATCTAATTTTATTTTTAATGTGTTGTATAATGTGTTACAAATGTGTATGTTCATTGAAAATGTAAATGTTGATCCCCTAGATCCAAAAATACGCTCACAGGAAATATTTGAAAAAACCCATACAGTTTTCAAAAATAAGCCGTGAGCTTTCTGAGCATGGAACCAAAAATGTCGTAAGGGATAAAGAACGATAGCATTAATTCTCATGGTAAATGAAATTTTATGAAAAAAATACATGGCAGCACATTTTTCAGGTAAAACTAAGATGGGATTTCAACTTACGAACTAAGGATTATAAAGTGTGTACCTAGTTAGTAATAAAGAAAATATTTTATAATTTTACAAATAGAAAGCCTCCGGCTCCGGCAAAATTTTGAATTAAGGAGGGGCAAAATAATGTCCTAAATGAACTATGGAACTTTTTAAATTTCGTGTGGTTATGATTGCTCAATAATTAAAATAGCAGTTAGACATCATTGGAATAAAATAATATGTATTTATATTAGTGGTTAATTAATTTTAAGTGTTGGGTTCTCAGTCCACCCTCGTTACTTACTAGTTCACTATTACTACGCTTCACGATATTTTCACTCGGGAACCAAGTGATACGGTATGAAATTAATGGAAATTATTTCATTTTGATTATGTATTGGATATACCTAAGACTCTCCAGTAATTTTGTTGGCCAAATAGGAAGATAATATTCTTTTTTGATTTTTATATTCGAAGGTTTAAGCTGATACCTGTAGCGAAAGATTTGTAAATCCAGTGCTCGTTGATGAACACAAAAAATATTATTGATAAATTAATAGATCCTTAAGATAAGAATGGAAGAAAATATTTTGGATTTTAACAAATTTTTCTTACATCATAATTCATAATTCCTAGGACTAAATTGCTAGAGGATTACGGAAATACATTCTATTAAATATTCCAATTTAGACCCCCTTTTCAAGCTGATAGGAGAACATTGAGATCGTACTAATCGCACATGCCCTTGGCGCCTTTTGCTTCCTCCGACTTAGTAACTGTCTCAAATATTCCTTCAAGTGCTAGTTTACCACCGATAGTTAAATCCACCAACTGTGAAATCAACATTTGCCTAGTTAACTATAAATCCTTATTTTGTCACATTGGCAAAATTCTGGACCCATTTTTTTTCTTCAACCCACATATTCTGCATGACAGAAACGTGGTTAAAACCTAGTGTCCCTGATTAAACTCACCGACTACTGATTACTCAGACACGACCGGATCGGGAAAGGTGGGGTCGGAGTCTAAATTCATCATTGTTTTCATTCATCTGTGCTGACGACCTTTTCGGTGACCTACGAAAGCCATCCTGAGTTCATGATCCTTGAAGTGCATGGGGTTAACCTCTCCAACCTTCTTCCATTTGTTATTTGAAGACCTCCAAAGGTGGAATCCGTAATCGACATTGAACACGCTTACGTGGCATTTAGTCCAATTTGAAAAATATTGTTATAATTGGTGACTTTGTTACTGGTACCTTACGGGGTAGCTATTTTTCCTATCTATCAGGAATTTTATCTACCGTTGTAACCTCTATCTTGCCTCAGAGCAACAAACCCATCATATGGAAAACAGTCATAATCTCCTGGATCTTTTTATCTTCGATTCTCCTGATAAAGTCTCATCAATTCTCTACCATTTTAATGCCTCCTGTACACCTCCACCCAGAATTGTTTACCATCATGTTAAAAATGTAGATTTAGTTAAGTTTCAGGTGGACTTTCTTGCTAGTGACTGGAAAAAAAATTCCGTTTGACCTCCGTCGATTCTAAATGGCAAGTTTTTCATTCAAAATACAAGGACAGTATAGATCGTCATGTGCGTGCATGTAAACCTCGAGGATTTTCAGCGCCATGGCTGACAAATGACATCAAACTAACCTAAAAATAATCACGTAGAATTTTTCTTCACACAAAAAAACCATTCTGCTTATACTGAATGTATTGTATTTCGTAATCGGGTGAAACATTCCATGATTGAGACCAAAAAAAGATACTAAGTAGCCACTTTTTCCAACTTGAATGAGCCTAACCAGGTTTGGAAGGAACTAAGGGAACATTGGTTCTACTCTTATGTAAATGTAATGCAACATGCACTCAAGGAAGGAAATGATAAAACATCGGACTGGACAAACGTGTACTATGGAGCACCGCTGGGTTAAGTGCCTTGAATTCACATAAAGTTTTATTTTTTTATTTCATTTTAATTAATAATGTATCCATTTTTTAAAAATAAGTATTTATATAATTATATATGATCTCATATCTATGTATTTTTATGTGTCTTTAGCAGACGAAGAAAACTAAGAGCAATAAATATTTTTTATACATTCTTTCTTCTAATGATTCAGCATCTAAATCACCTTTTTAGAGGAATATCGATATTTAAGGACTCCCACAGAAAACTTTGTATTTTGAGGATACCCTAGGACGAGAGACATCTCCTCACGGAACATAGGTGGAAAGAGCAAAGGCCATGGTCAAATCGCTGAATTATGAGCGAAATAAATAATTCCCTCTAAACAGAGCAAATATAATTGAACGATTTGTCACCATTTTACCATAGGTAGATCATGTTTTATCGAAGATTTTGGACTCAAGTCGCGTTAACACTCGCAAAGATGAGGGTCAATACTTCCGAGAAGCAGTACATTTTGATCGTCATGATGACAAACCTATTTTTCTACAGAATTGTAAAATTTATAATCTCCTTCCACGATAAATTTTTTTGCTGGTAAAGTTTCACAGTGCTCAGTACTTCCGAGTCATATTAGTTGCTTTGCATAGTTGCTTTCATAGTCATATTAGGTGCTTTCCTTTCAACATTTTTTTTCTGAGAAGGAGAATATTATTTCATGCATTTACCTTAAATTTAATAGTATATTAACGGATGTAGTTTTAGATTAAGTTATTGTTGCATGCCTAATTTGATCAAAAATAAAGAAATAATGGAAATTTTCAGAATTCCAACGCGCAGTCACACGTGGAAAACTATTTGAAGCCTTGTAAGGAAACCTAGTTAAACTCTTTCCTGCATTAAACACCGTGTTTTCCAATCGTGCGATGAACCGCATTAGGCGATACTTTTCCTATAAATTAAAAAATAATCAATGTGGAGAATATTGGTTGAGTTATGTGCTCTACAATTAGTTATAAATTTTTCGAAGCTCTTTATGTTGACTAATTGTCTGCAAATATTTTTTTAAAGCTGTTAAACTGAATAACTATTTTGGTTTAAGTTTAGAAGACGCTTAGTAGAATTTATCAGAATTAATGTGATTAAAAATGTCTACTGATATCTTTTAGTTGACGAATTCGTATCGAACAATGACGCAAAAAATATGACATTTTTCAACTGTTACGAATAGCCATTGCGGGAGGGGAAATTTTTAAGTAATAGAGGAGAAATTTTACGTAGAATTTTGTATGCCATGTAGTGCCTTTGAAACAAAAATAAAGCGGGTGTAAATATCACTGCTCCATTATGCCATTATCAGTTTTGGCCTAGAAATTGATGGCGAAGATAAACAAGCATATACATGGTACCCTGCAGGTCCACCAATAGGGTGACATTCATGAACTATATTTTGCGGTTTTCGAATGTTTGTGACAAACGGAGAGGTTATAAAATTCAAACGACGGAAAAAAATTGTACCAAAGGTTATATGCTCCATATGCCTAAGAATGAAAATTGCCCTATGATTGCCAAAGAATGGTCAAGTATGGGCTGCAATTAAATAAGAAAAAATGGTGATAAAAGATAGCCTGCAATACATTTTGAAAATTATCATAAAATAGACCCGCTACTGGTTTACGCAAGAGCCTTCTGTAAGTGAGACTCTTAATCTAGTTCTTCTAATATGATCCAATGACACAAAAAATATATAATAATATCGTTACATACCTCGCTTCTCTTCGCTGAACGCAATTTGTTTCGTCAATCAAACATGTTTCGTGAGAATAGCCCAATCTAGAGCCGTTTCGTGAAGAGTCTCACATGAAGAAGAACAACATCGCTCTTTTACCCTGTCGTCGCATTTCCCCAGTATACTATTTTATAGATAATAATTGTATGGTAGCATGTCCGATGTACCCTGAATATGTTTCCCCCTAAGAGAGGTTATGAGTAAAAATAGCAGTTAGCAATAAATTTAACCTACGCTTGCGGTGTCGCTGTCTGTGATACAAAATGCAGTCGTTGGACCCCCATTTTTTTCAAATAGTTAATCACTTCATTCTTCATTAAGTTTAATTCCAGCTGCCAGTTGTTGCACCAGTCTTGTGCTGTTATTTAGATCATCAGCTATGCTAATAAACTCGGGACAGCAAATATCTCAGTAAATAACTGCAGCGTCAGCAAATGAATGAATTTTATTGTTAACCGCAAGCGTACTGTCGTTGATATAGAGAAGGAACAAAAGAGGACTAGTGAGGTTTTTCAGAATCTCACCTGGTGTTATTTTCATCGTATTGGTGATAACTACAATACTGGTTATTTAATTTATGAAGGCCCTTCGTACGCGATTCTTGAAACATCATTGAAGTAGCTTAAAATATTTTTATCTTTTATAAAGGCTTTAAGTTTCGCAATTAACGTTCAATGAGGTACTTTTTCGATAGCTTTCATAAAGATTGGAAAACCTCCATCGATCGGAATATTATTTTCTCCTGAGTTCCAAATATCATGCACAAAAATTGCATGCATATTACTATTATTGATGAATATCGCTTGACCTACCATTGCGGGAACCGTGCTGAATTGTTATTATTAAATTATCGCAACCGACGTGGCTCATTGTCAAGCTAACAATTATATATTCCAATATCTAACATAAATAAATGTGATACATGTAATTATTCGATTCCTTCCTAAAGGGTATGTAACTATAGGTGTTTTTTTTGCAAATTTCTAGTCATTAGATACCATGTGATCTGTTAGTGACTTCTAAAATATCATTTCCATATATGGTGCTTACTCCGTCGCTAGTTATATGTATATGCGTTTCGGTAGTATAGCTGATTTACGCAAGCTTACTGTCGTAAAAATCTACCCATTAACATGAAATAAGTGTACTCAAGGGAAAACAAACAACCTGAGCGCAGAAAAATTTGAACCGAAATATTTTCCATAGCTTGATTAAGAATTTAATTACCAAGTTCTTGGAAAACTCGCGCAATAAGGCAGGCTTCATCAACTCGTTTTGATCATCTAAATTTTATTCATGGAGCAGGTAATTTTATTTAAGCGTTAAATTAAATTTCATTTCTTTGGTAAAATTCCATGCTAATAAGCCGCGTTGCTTTTTATATTATCGGCTTTCAACTAGTGGCTAAGGCTGGTTTTAAATATTTCATCCCATTAATCGCCTAAGTGAATTAATCTGAAAAATCTTCTAACTACGTATTTCATGCTTATAGCGTATCAATAGTTAAAATGATACCTATTTATCCAAATTACAGACAATGGGAGGAATCCAAATATTTCCCTGTGCTCTTTATGATTAATGTATATATGTGTAAGAGTTTAGGTAATAACTTTACCTACTATGAAGATGTGAGATGAATAGTTGAGTTTTTGGAGCAGTGCACAAGTCTTACTCGATGAGTTATTTTACTCTCACTACGACGATGCAATCATTGTGTGGCAGCTGCATAAGAAACTCTGGAAGTATCAGTCCCAGAAAACCTATTTGATAATATTTTGAATGCATTAACTTAGAGTAATGTTTTTAAATTTTTATTCCTTTGTATTCGTACGAATATATTTAATTTTTAGGAAGGTTGATCTTGAAGGCTGTGATGAATATTTTGCGAAACTGGCAATACCTCTTGATCGAGTTGTTATCTAATAATCAGCCAAGGACTGACAGTAACTTTATAATTTCCATTCTTACGCTGAAAATGAAATAACGTTAATACAAGATTTATTTCAATGTAATCGCCAGCAATTGAAAGCACCCCCATTTCGCCTTGTTTTTGGCCCCTTTGGGGTGTATTCCGTGAAAAAGTAGCATAGAAATATTGACCGAAATAGTTTTCCTTTGTACAATTAGTTCATATATAAAGGCTTTCTGAATTTTGATTAATTTTTTTAGGGCAATTGAGAACAGAGAACATTTTTTCAAGATTCATTGGTTACCATAATGACTCCAGCCTCGTACTGATTGCCTAATTCTTCCAGTGCCACCAGGGCTTTCGCCTGTGCGTGAGTCCTAGTAGTTTTCTGGAGAAGGGTGATGCGAGAAAGGGCCGTTGTTGGTCTGAAGAATGTGTATATCCAAGAATTATTATAGCTGGAAGAGAGTACTTTAACTTCTTAGCCATGAATAAGTGTTGATTCGTTAACATAAATATCTAAATACTACCCTGTGTGCCACCGAGAGGGCGTCGACGGTGGTGTTAAGTTACCAAAAACTAATGACATTCATTGTTAATGTGTTCCATCGTTCGGAATTGTCAAATTGCATTATGCGTTTCCTAATGTTGTAGTAATGAAATGTGCGAGTGAAAAAGATATACTTGCATCTATCTGTTCGGCAGTCAACCTCCCTCAAATTCCCACCATGGTCACGTCTACCAATGTAATGCGTTATCCATTTTGATATCCTCACCTGCGAGTACATAGGTGTAATGGTGTACCTAAATTATCTTTTACAAGAAATTCATTACTGCACACATTTTAAAAGCTAATATTTTATATTTTACCTACTAACAATCCAGGTGATAAGTTTTTATGTTTAGCCCCAAATGCCTTTAATGTTACATTTGCTGTGAGGATGATGATTGATATGATTTTCCCCTGAGGCTTTTATCTAGTTTGCATCATATATTTTAGTTCGACAAATGACCAATTAAGCCGTCATTTTGTGTCCATATGTGTAATAAGTTCAGGGTGAGAGATTGCTAAAAGTTATAAACTCTCCTTCCTTAATTGTTTTGGTAACTACCTACTGAAATATTGATCCGAGAATACTTCGAGTGGTGTAATACAAGAATCGTTGTTTAAGGGCTTGTTATCAAAACTGTAAGCCCTCATAATTGAAGAAAAGTTAAAATCCTCCCTGTTAGTCATTATACTGTTGATGATGTTTGAAGAGAGATCTGACTTTCCAGTAGGTTTATTACATCTAAATTAGAACCGGATGGTCTGTTGAATGAACAAACATGTTTATTTATATTTATTCCCTGATGCTATGGTACACCATACGCTTTCTATGTCTACATGCCTACTAAAAAATGGTGAATAGCTACTTAGATGTGTCTAAAATGATATAGTGAAAGTGTCTCCACAGACCGAGTTAAGTGCATGTAAATTTTATAACCCGGTGGAAATACTTCAGTATCTTTGATACTCTCGGTCATCCAGCGTTTTCTTCCTGAAGTTAAAGGTCTTAAATGCGTGCTAGATATCAGATCGTATGCTTTTTATACTATGGTAATTAGCTTCTACCAAACTGATATGCTTTGTTGTGCCAGCTATAGTTTTCCCGGAATATTCTTTTAGTACATTCCTTGCATTCCTTGGTGGTAGGCATACAATTTAGGTCCTCATGGACAACTTTATGCCTATCACTTACGGAAAACTTTCTCTGCGTAAAAAGTCATTAAGATTCCTTCATTCCCTAGTGCAATTGGTCGCACAAATATGGAATTTAGTGAGGAATAAGTGGCGAGTTAACCTGATTTTGGGATGTAAGATGGAAAAAACAAATTAATATTGACACTTTAGGAACTTTAATCGGAATAGGAGAGATAATGGTTTTCAAAAGATTTGATCTGGAAGGATTTACGAATAACATTTTTAAAAAAATTCTATACTGATATAATATTGTAAATAATTATGTCAGAATGAGGTCGCATAAAGACCATCTTAGTTATACTTTAAACAAAGAAATCCTGTGCAATCCATTAACCTTTTTTGGGGATTAATTCGAGATTTGATTTATATTTGGATCTTTAAAGGCTAATTCCCTCAGTTATATTACGTGGTTGAAGTCTCCGAATTGAAAAAAGCATTACCATCCGATTGGTTAGATCGGCAGTGAAACCAAATACTTTTCGCAAAATCAGTAGAAGAAATTTTACCATGTGCATATATGTAATAGTTAAATGAATATATTCTTCTAGGTACGCATTAAATTGCAACTATTGTTGGATTTTAATTATAGTTGAATATATTACTGGTTACCATATATACTATTGTTTAACCGTAAATGATTATCGCCACATGTTTCATTGGGATTCTCTAGTGTAAGTTGTAGGTATTTTTCACAAGAAATGACCACAGATATAATATCGCTGAAACCATACTATGACATCGCCTTGAGCTTCGTTTCGATCGACCTCTATTTCCCAATCGTATTTACCTCTTCCACCCCTCACACATCTCCCATGGTCCCCGTATCGCCCTTGTGCCTAGATATGAGCCTTTGACTTAAACCTTTGACTTGGCCTTTGAACAAGAAACACCTACTCCAAACCGATTCCACACCAGTGGCATACCTTTCCCTTCCGAAATCTCCGCGTACAATCCTTTCACCGCCACCCTCCTCGCCACCCCCCACCCCATCTTCGCAGCTCGCTTCGCCTAATCCCGCCCCCACAGCCATTCCCAAATCCCCTTCCGGCCCACCTCCTACGCCCAACTTTTCCGGTCCCTCGTCTTACCGGATCCCACCCCTCTCACTCGGTTCCCCGAACCCCCTTATTTGGGGCTGCGGGCTGGAGTGTTACTTCTTCCCACGACTCGATCCTTAAAAATGACCAGTGGTGGAAACATTCCGCACCACCCAAACCAATCCCTTTGTGTTCGCCGTCCCTTTATCTTCCTCTCGGCGATTTTATTTCTCTTTCGCAAACGTGACTATCATGGCCCCATTTCTTTGGGCCGTCATTTTTTGCACATTCATTTCCACAAGGGAATTCGGACCTCGCGAGTATTGGGCAGCGGGAGGGCCTCGCTCCGCCCTTTGCTCGCACCGAAGCCACCTTGGTGCCGATGGCTTTTCTTAGGTGTGTGTGTGGGGTTGGAAGCGGGAACAATATCTACTTTGTTTTCTTCAGGCTCTCTAACATACCTCTTTTGAGCGTCGGCGTGGAAGTCATGGGAAAAGAGATGAAATTAGGGTGACGTTTTATATTAAAATTATATTTTGGCGCTGATCCCTCCAATAAAATTGTAAATTATCGGAGTTTTTCATTAAAAAAAATAATTCTACGGTACAAGCAATTAGAATTTATTGGGCGCATCAGGTCATCATCTTTACAGTAATTTTGTTCGTCGGTTAATATTTTAACGGTATATCTGAATCATTGATAATTAAGGTGCATGTGCTTGGGCGGCTGTGGTCATTTTAAAGGGTCTGTGATAAAAATTATTGTTTTTCATGGCTACACAATATCTATAGTGAGGGTGGGATTTATGTCCCCATGACATTATGACAGGAAAATGTTCTCACCGGAATGGCCTACATCGGACTTTAATGACTTTTTCCTTAGTATTATTAAAACGTAGCGTATTGTATTTATCAGGAGAAATTAGATTTAATTGAAGAACATTAAACACTATAACTGTTACATGTCTTTGCTAATTTTTAAATGCATACTTTTTGCTATAATTTTGTTATTCATTTTCACCTTCTTCTCTAAAGAAAAGATTCATTTTTAATCGTACATTGAGTATATGACATTACACGTCATCTAAAACTCTCGAGTAGGTATTTACTTAGTTAATGGCGCTGTAGTGATAAAAAAACATTTTTTCTTTTCTAGAACATTTTATTTCTTTTCATTAGCTCGTGTGATTGATTGCACATTTTAAGGGGAAGCGAGCTTAAGTAGCATCCCGGTAATAAACAAGCGTTAATTAAATTTTTGTTCTTTCCTCTGGAATTCATTGATAGCAGTTGGCAACTACCATTTATGATTATTAACTGTTATATTAACTCCTTATGCCAGTCATTAGGGATGAACATTACAAAGGTAATGGAATTGTATTTCCTTATATTAATTTCGAAGTAATGCAGTATGATCATCCCTAGAAATGAAACATGTATGCTGATGGTATTTTCTTCGATATTTTTTTCATTGGACTCTGAGGACTATTCATGTTCGATGTTTAATTATACCAGGAAAATATTTTATCAAATAGTAAATAAAAAACTAAACCATTTTCAATAGGGTCTTCCTATTTGTAGCATGTAAGCCGTACGTATAGCATTGGGGTCGTTCTCAACCAAATGCAAATGTGTTCGTGAACGAATTCTCCCCTTGCACATTAATTTTATAGAACTTGCGATGCTTACTACGTTTAACAACCGGATAAGATATGAAAGGGTGTTTTGGGCGTAAATTAATCCTTCGCATCTTGTCAAACACGAGCGGCGATCGATTCCATATTCCGCCGCTGCATCCTGCTCGCCGGCCACAACCCCTAGCATGCCAAGAAAACCTTCATTTTTGGTTCAACCACACCCACCAAAAAGGCGCCTCGTCGCTTCGCCCTCCTTTAACGACGCAATTACCGAGTATCGGGGCCCCTTCGTCATCCCTCCCTTGGTAGCCATGGATACGCCCATTCTCGTCACATTCATCAAGACAAACTCTATAAGCTGGAATATATCCCCTTCCAATTACACCCTTCTCCATGCAGCCACCTATTGTCACCGATCTTAAATAAGAAGGAAAGGCTGTCATGAGATATATTTCTCACTGCAATTGATTTTCCAACATGTGCGAAAATTTACCATTTTCGAAAACTGGCGTATCATATATAATATTTTTTTTAATGCAAAGAAGTTTAAACTGTCACCATTCTGTTAAAATTTACTATTTTTTATTCAGATTAAAGTGTCACTTTTTGAAATAATTAATAACTTATTTGGTGTATTATGCACCTTAGATGCACTTTAACTATAACCATTGAAGAGAATGAATGGCTAGAAATACTAGTTACAAATTTAAGCTCTTAAGTCACCGTAAATGTTCGATTTACTGGTTCGGTCACTCTGAGAAAGGAAACCCGATGAAAGGAACCTAGTCAGAATATCAGGAACATAAAAACGTGACTAAAAGTGCATGAATTTTACCGCGTCGAAAGGAGTACATAAAGACAATGCAGCAATGGGGGCTGTTAATAAAGAGGAGTAATTCCTTAAATTTATTAAAATGAGGCATCTATTATTTTTCCAAACTCGAAATGGAATAGCATGACGTGTATGATTGACAAAAGGGTCGCTGGGGAAGATAAGAAAAAAGGTCCGCGGATTACTTATGTGTTCTCTGTATTGTTATTGTAAATATGACTGATAATCTTTAATTCAGAATCGTACCCTGCGAGTCCCCATATAATCTTGGAATGCAGATGCCATGGCTCAAAACTTTCGTTAAAATTGTGATGTTATAAAGACTTTTTCATAAAAGATTGAAATTTAGTTCAAGAGCCGCCTATCACGAGTTTCTATGTGCATCAAAATTATTTTTCAGTGACCCTGCATTAAGCGTGTGAGGGAGAGAGAGAGAAAGTTATGAGTATTTAAAGCTCTCTGGACAGGAATGTCCCCCCTACCCCCCCGTAGGGAAGTTAAGTGCCTTAACCGCTTATATTTTAGCCTTATAAACGCATGGAAAAATAAATAAATGGCTACCAATCCATTACCTTTCAAGAAGCTAAATAATTTGTTGAAAATTTCTTTCAAAATAAAACTTGAGAAACTCTTTAATATCGCAAAACTTTGTAATCACGATGACATGGTTGCAATGGAATTTAGAAACTTTTCCTATATAAAGAGTCAAAACTCGTTAACGGGATATTGTGTGTAGGATAACCTTAAGAGAAAAAAAAGAAATGCTGATTTAGTTAAAGTTAGCCATGGCAATAATGCGAAATACATTCCTATAGTTAGTTATCCCTGTAAGAAAAGGAATTATAGTTAACAGGCATGTTGCAATCTTGAAGAATTTATACTTATTAGGTAAATTTTATTCCTGGACATATCTTAATATTGTTGCTAAATATAGAAAGCGTATACCGAATTTTTAATCCTTTTAATAAAGAGTAATTTAATAAAAATCAATTTCTTTAAGATTTAATAAAAATCAATTTCTTTGTTCTGATAAATTAGGGAAAACGCATCAATTCTTTACAAGCTCATTATATTTCTTTGTGTCAGCTT
This sequence comes from Calopteryx splendens, assembly GCA_002093875.1. NCBI lineage: Eukaryota > Metazoa > Arthropoda > Insecta > Odonata > Calopterygidae > Calopteryx > Calopteryx splendens. The sequence goes on from LYUA01000682.1 coordinate 277,406, forward strand.
GGTATTATTTGTAAAAACAACCTTAAATAACGAACAGTAGTTTCAGGATAAATTATGTGGATTATATTATTTATTTAGATCTATATACTTGCTTAGTTTTATTCACACGACGTCACATGAAAATTATACCAAGTTTTGAAACCAGGGTTATTTGAATTAAACTAGTTAGTGGAAAGTGGTAAATTTCAATCGTCTCCAATACCTTCAATAAGGTCGACTTATGGATGTTAATCTTAAAGTTAAAGGGGAATATTTTGATAATAGAAATTAGTTAAAAAATAGTTATACCTTGTTTCAATAGTTCAAAAATGACAACCAACAAAGTTTTTCTGCCCAAAAATTAAATGAATGAATTCACATTTATTGAATGGAAGAAAAATCTCACTCTCAAAAACCTACGCATATTTAATATAGGGTCAAATGGCTGTTGTATTATACTCATTTTTTGGGTATACATCTTGTATTTATACTGATCATGATATTAGCCAGAAATTTTGTTTGATAGCTGAAGTTATAATTTCCTTTGCACTATGACATTCATGATGCAAACACTTTCCGCGCATTTAATTTTCTTCAAATCCTTCCTGATCCAAATTCTTAAATTAAGTTTTCCTTAGTTTTGCCTTTCCATTTGACACCTTTCAGAGCTTCACTATCTAAACCTTGCCCCTTTAATGGTAGAGTAATTAAAAACAATTTTAATATGATGATGACATTGTGAAATGTGTACTTTTATGTAGACATACCTAGTATTAGCAAATCTTTTGTGATGAATTTTCTAGGGAGTAAATACTGGATTTAGTAATTGGCAAAATAAAATTCATTAAAATATATGCCATTATTAGGCACCATGGTATTGAATAAATTACCAATTAACGGTTAAAATCAAATGTTATTTTCTAACGACAGTTAAATATCATGTCCAATATTTTGAGGAATTATGGCGTAATAAGCATTTTATGCACCACTTAAAGCTTAAATAAAACAATCTCTCTGTGAACCTCGTAAGAATGCAAATAGATTGATTTTCTGTTGGCATTGATTTCCAGTCCTTTTAGGTAATTTTTTATTCCCAAAATAGAGCACACTTAAACGATTTAAGATGGATTGACTATGTGACGCGGTTTAGCTGTGAAATTCATTAGTAAAATCGGACCTCGCGTGAGCGAGTTCTTTCCCTCGGGGAAGGTATAAATAATGATCCATCGATAAAAAGGGAACGTTGCGGGCCACCTTATTACTAGTAAGGGGTATCTGAACACGGCTCGGTCACGATACAGAAAAAAATCCTTATAGGATCCCGTGTATTGGTGGCGAAGATTTGGTTGACGTCACTCGTGAATTAGAGTGGGCAGGAAGTGGTAGGAGTTCATTTCCTAAAAATGAAACCCCAGCAGCTAAGGATTCCGGAGTTTTCCTCTCTTCATGTATTAATCGAGGCATCCGTACGAGACATGGAAGGATGTAAGGGAGAAGGAAGGAAGGAAAGGAAGCTATCAATTTGGTTTATCGAGGGACTCGAGAGAGAGAGAGAGAGAGAAAGAGATAGAAAGGGGAGCAGGGGTGGCGGAGAGAGAGTGAGGGAGAAGGCCTTGCTTATGGGTCCCGAGAACCGCCCACCCCTTCCCTCACCCTTACAACTCCTCACTCCTCCTCCTTGCGAGTGGTGGTAATGGAAATGGAGAAACTATTCAGTCTGGCGGAAAAGCAGCTGTTGCCTAAAGCAATCTATAGTGAAATGAGGAGAAGTTTGGCCGGGGTAAGAGTGGTGTGTGTTGAAGAGAATATTAGGGAGAAAGGATCGGATGTAAAGCAAACGGAATCCTTCTCCATGTAGCGTAAACGGGAATCTGCATGATTAGGCTAGGAGTGAGGATTGGAGGGGCCATTGTAGGTGTATTCACGGAAGCATAGGAGTATATCGATCTCCTGGTAAAATTGATAATTGTTTTTGTGGAAAATTCTCACTCTGCCGATCATGGATTGTAATTTTCACGTGCCTCTGCCACGCGCGATAAGCACTCAGTGGAATTTTAATGTCTCCATTGTGTTTACTGATTCTGAGTTCTATCATATTTCTGCATTTAATCTATCAATACAGGAATCCAAACTGGACATTAATGTGTAGTGCAAACGACCGTAACCATGCCAACGTGAGTGTGTGTGTGTGTGTGTATATATATATATATATATATATATATATAT
>LYUA01000682.1:283659-294674 GCA_002093875.1 Calopteryx splendens
ATCCCAGAGAATATATTTAGCGCCAAAGGCGTATCTTCTATATTCATATATATACATATATTATATATATATACATATATATCTATATATTTATATATATATACATATATATCTATATATTTATATATATATACATATATATATAAATTATGCACATAAATATAATAAATATATAATGGTATAGTAAGTAATGAAATATTTGGTCAATTAAAACTGCAATGTTAAAATATGCCGACGCTTCGGTCCATTTCTAGACCATCTTCAGGGATACATTTGGGAAAGAAAGGATCCAAAACACTAAAACATATTAACGACATGACATCAACACAACTTACAGCACCAACCAATTATGAATTTTAAAAAAGCTCATTTTACAAAGGTTTTTTTACAAAAACCTACCTAATATTTGCCTATTAATTTCTTTGTAAATTGTGCTTGTTTTAGTTCAAAATTGGTAAGTACCGTAATGTCACTGATAATGTGACCGTGATACTCAAAATAGAGTTATAAAGTGGTTTTCTCCACAATGCAGAGATAGTGTGCAACATATTTACATGTTTGATGCATATATTGCTAAAAACGTTTTTGCAGTTATTCCTCTGGAATCTATTCTCATTTTACCAAGTCTTCACCTCTTTTTCTTCGTCCTCAGGGCCTAGTGAAATCCACTTGTGTGATCCCTGCTGCCTAATAATCTAACTTTTTCTTCATGGCTTGACCTGTCAAACTGGTATTAACCGCGTTTTTGATTTGATTTTGATTTGATTACCAGTAAATGGCAGACGTTGCTAAATATTTAAAATATCATTAAAAATTTAGCACATTTGATTAGTTTATTATTAATTTGTTTATTATGGTTTTAATTAGTTTTTCTTTTATTGCTATACCTTCAATTGAAACTATAGTAATAATTCATCAGAAAGTTATATCAATTTCTAGGCATCACAAACCGAATCATTTAAATTTATATCACAAAGAATCACAACTATCTGCCAAATTGAGCTGTGTAAATATGCAAATATTAGCAATATATAAGAGTCATAATAATGTTATTTTGTCACCGATGTGTGTTTTCTTCGAGTGAAGCGGCCTAAAAAGTTAGAATCAATGTATCGTATTTAGAATAGGATGGTACGCAAACTTAGCATTCTGCCTGATAGGTTATTATTTCCCGCAAATTGCGTCATTGAGTAGTGAATTGAAACAAAATTAAAATTAAGCTATTTTTTCTCTTCAATGGTTCAAAACAGAGAATATTCCGATTGAGATAAATTTTATAAAATTAGTGGTTAATTAACTTTGTTTCTGAAACCTGAAAAGGTGATTTTTTCAACCTGTTCCGTAAGACCCGAGCGGGATGCCAAGACGTTACCGCCTCGGGAATGTGGTCTTACCTCGTCACCTCTCGATTCGCTGAAATGTTTAAGCAACTAAATAGTTAACTTGCGAGTATTGAAGTTGTTGGATATCTCTGTGAAATCTGACGTTATGACTCGTGATTTTTGTCTCTTGCAAGTAACTCATTTCCATCATTTGCAGGGAACAGACTGAATAAGGCAGGAGATGAGAGTTTTACGGAATATCCGAAGTCTCGAAGAAATAACAATGGGCATTGGTTAAGTTTATTCCGAGTATTTCCAGAAACAGGAATGTATATTTGCCATCCATTTAATACTGCACAACGGAAAATACAAGGCAGAACCAACTGTATTACCCAGGCGACTATTTCATTTCCGGTCTCTATGGAGATGGCACTTGATAATACGTTTTGATAAAATTGGTTTTTGATACATGTTTGAGTGATATAGAATATTCAACATTATAATGCATATTCTTACAAATTCTATTCTCACAAAAGGAAAACATTATTACTTATTTCGTACTCTTTTCTTCATTTTTGAGATTTTGCATTATTTTGATGAGAAAAAGGCAGCATCAGTATGTATACATTTTTACTACGCACGTGTATACGTTCCCAAGTACTGTGAGAGCATAATATTCAACACATTCAGGTCAGATTGCTGCCAGCCTCCACCTACACGTGACTATCATAATTATAAGAAAACGAAGATGTTGCACATTAATTACTTGTGCTCTATATAATTGAAATCGGTCAATACATTATGCCTTTGTTATCTGAGAGGCTCTCTTATGCTCCAAAAGTTAATTCTTACCCATTCATTTATCTGTTGTAATAATTTTTTATTCTTACTGCTGTGGACCGTTTATCTAGCATAAAAGTCGATTTAAAATTCACTGTCGTGCATGCAGACCCTTTGAATGAAAATAAATATTGTAGCAATCACCGTATCTTGTAGCTAAAAAAATTCTAGAATTCAGCTGAGAATGTTCACGGAGGACTTGTGTAAATTAGTGAAACGGACCCCTAGTGGCACATTAATCGTTATTATTCACAAATAATAAGTATTGTTCTGTAATAAAAAAATGTTATTCTCTATATCGGGGTGCGGGTTAAAATATAGATATTTAGCAATTAGCCAACCATCAGTAAATATTGCAATGAAACCATTAAAACAATAAGTTTCATCGTTTCTGAAAGCGGGGTTCAATGTTCCAACAAAAAGCTTAAGAGAGAAACGTAATAGATTTTTTCTTATGTAACCGTCTTCCACTCCTCCTTGTGACCACCCACGATGTGTACCATCACAGACATTAGCTGTGATATAATTCTCATAGTTTTCTTTTCCAGGTGTCCGTAATGGAAGAAATATTTCTAATGCTAAAAACATATTTATGTGTATAATTTAAAGTTCCTATTATGATTCTGAAACAGTTTCTTCCTTTTTGAAAAGAAGAACATAAAAAAATTATCTCATTTTATTGAGCTTTATAATATACTTTGATTTCTTCGAAGCGAATTATACTCTGTGGTTGAACAAGAGTGGACAACTTCATTGGTACTAGAGTGTGTTCTATACACTCCATAATCCCTTATTTACATAAGCTCTACCATGCTTGTTACAAATAACCTCCTTTAAATATCTGATCGTCAATTTGCCACAAATAATCTTTCATATGGTTCTCCGTTAGTGGTGGTTCTCCAACCCATCTCTTTACTTTACCGTAGCCATTTGCATACACATCACCACACATTACTCATCACCGATTGACGAGACTTCACCCCCCTGTTACAGAATCGCCGGACAAAGGTAATGGTAGTTAGTGTAGTTTTCCGGTGTTGCTTATCACAGATGATTCGTATTACTCCTGTTTCAGAGAAACACCCTTGAGAAAAAAAACAGATCAAACTAAGCGAGTCTATCAATTAAAAAAATACCTTTGTAAGAACATTAAAATAGTGTTCGTTTAGAAACAGAATCTCATGCTGGTGGTAATCAATCATTTGAAAATATTTTGTAAATAGACACATACCTAATGACTCGAGCAATCATGAAAATTTATTTAAATAAAACGTATCATTATTGTAAGCCACCCACAACCAAGCATTAATGTACAAAGCGGTGAAGGCCTTGCGACTTTTTTAATATCTTGATACTGTGGTTAAGTGCCAAAATATGGATACATAAATCATAAAAATATGTTATTGAAAAGTTATCAAATTCACGAATTTGTTCATCATTATCTGCGCATTGCCCTTTCCCTTGGTTCCATGCAAAATGTAAGGTAAGGGGGTGATGGATGTGAGGGGGAGGGGGGGAGAATACCTCGTGCAGTCGCTGGCGCGGAAGCGGCGCGGGGCCACAGCTCTGCCCGGCACCAGGCGTTGCGAGGGTCGATACCTCGAGAACACGACAAGATACGCAAAAACGGACGAAATTTTCATATTTGAGGGCCTCAGAATGTGCTATTTACCCATAAGACTGCCGATTTGCACCTAAAAACAAATTCTAGCCATAGATGCACTGAGGCCCATTTGGACGCGAGTTGTCGATCGTGCACAGCGATCGTACATGTGCTTCCTCACCATATCGGTCATTTTATGGGGTTTAATTCAAATTGGCCTCAACTTCAATTAAATATGCGATTGCTTAGGATAGCAGGGTCACTCCTATTTCTTCATGGTTGAAGATAAATTTAAGGTTCTCATTTCAATTTACGCGCTCTTTATAAACCCGTATCACTGACTATAGTTAGCTAGATTTTTATGTGTGGTAATTTACCTTTAAAAAGAAGTCTGTGTATAAATTTTGCATAAATGATTAAAATTAATTTAGACGAATTTCACTGATACGAATATTATGTGCTTAGAATAATACATAAATCTAGGTGTGTTTCCATTAATGCATTTCGGCAATCCGTCATATTGGCTATGACAGTTTTTAGCTTCTACAAGGAAAAAATACTGTGGATTTTTATTTCAAAGTATTTAATTACTTCAATGTTTAAATTATATCCGGCAGCTCATATATTTCTGCATACCAGATTATTTAAAATCATTCTTGAACAATCCTCACAAAACCACACTAATTAGCCCGAAGGCTGGTTTGAGAGGTGAGGATAGAGCTCACCATACACTAATCCCAGTGACGTGCAATATTCAAACATAAGGGAAGGGAAGGCAGTTTCCTAGAAATATATGGTGTCCGCAAAATCACCCGGCTTAGGTCAAACTGATGGTCTCCAGAGGCGTCACCCGGATTCGAACTCGGATCCTAGTCCAGCACTCTACTAACGGTACAACTACGTCCCTGCAACATACTCTACAGAAGTAAAAACATCAGGAACCAATTCAAGAATATGTTATAATAGCCAAAAGCTCCCCTATTCAAGTAAATATCACTACAGAAAACACATGCATCCCTTCGTGAGTATCGCTTATTTGGATAATTCTTTGCGGTGCCTAGGAGGTAAAAAAATTATTAATGAGAAAAATTGGATTAGTTTGGATCAATTTTTTTCCATGGATAAGCATTTTCGCCAATATGCATGACTATATTTACATAACAAACAATCGGTAATCACGAAATGTTGTGTAGTCAAAGGTGTTGGATACTGGGTGGCTCAAATCATGGCTAGTGTTACTTAATCATAAAACAGTTGCATTATATTTTACAAGGCTCTCTCAATGTTGTCAATTAAAACAACCGTTATTAGTGGCTTGAGTTTCTTGACGATTATCAAACGAGTAATTAAATCGCTGTCCCCTTTCAGCGGTGACAAAATGTTGACAAACAATGACTTACTCTACGAAACAACTAAGTTTTTATAAAATATCACAAAAAGTTCTACAGCACAACCTAGATGAAAGCTAGCAGAAATGAATAATCATGATATTTTTGCCAAAATAAAATTTTGAAAAAGTGGCAGTCAGAGAATGGACGACGCCTAATTTCATTTTTCCGAAGGAATTGTGGGAAATTTGTGCTACTTATTTTACAAAATGCTGTAATTCACTAACTCTCTGGAGCAACGCTGAGACCAATCGCAGAGAGTGAAAGTTTACGCATTCCACAAAAATAATACGATAAATTTCAATTAGTACTCTTCAAAGCACCCCGTTGAATGAAGGTTGAGTACATTCGGGCGAGGTTTGTATGTATGTATAACTACCGTGTTTGCTGTACCAACTGCATACAAGTTCCGGGCTGAACTTGGTTCCTCTTCATCGCGAGACCTGTAAAGAATACTTATATAATGAGGCCTTGCATCCAAGAAGGGTGAGACAATAACTTGAATTAATGCTTATCTTCTGATTAGGTATTTTGGACTCCCGTAGCACAAAGGTTTACTAATCCCCCATTTTCTTCTGGTAACATCTGCAACTTCCTCAGCCTAACCAGAGGTTCATATAGTTGGTTGATAGCAAATATTCTGGAAGAACTATTTTTCTCTTGATCTGTTCCTCTCTCTTCGCTTCCCTTGTACCTTTACCGTCCCGAGAGAGTGAGAGAGAAAGATAAAATCAAAATGCGACCTGCGCGACTGACCCAAGTGCTGAATGCTTCAAACTTCAGAATCCCTTACGAAAACTACTATTTGTACTTCAGCAGTTTATTTGAATACTGCTATCAGCTTTTTATTCACAATCTTTCCTTGCCACTGACCCCGCCTGAGAGCCCTGAGGCGAAGTCTCATGTCTCAACATCGAAAGTTCTAAGGCCAATGCGGTGTATTCTCTGCTCGGGCGTGGGTCGTTCGTTGTGTGTGGGAGAAGGCGAGGCGGGGAGCGAGTGTTTGCGAGAGGTTGTGAGGGGGAGGAGGAGGGCGTGGGAAACTCTAATTACCCGCGAGAATATGTGCTCATTTTCGAATTCTGCCGAGTCCCCTCTCAGACGTAAGTAGAACTTTTCACGGGATTTACTAGGATAAGCCCCAATATAAGTTCTGCACTTAAATCTTTCCCCTCTCCCGCCCTCCCTCTAGAACATCCAGCTCTCTAACGCCCTCGGCTTTCTCTTTCCAGCTCTGCGAGGAAGTATGCCTGTCTTAAGGCTAGCTCGGGTTTCATTCATTACGGTTTATCAAAGGGATCTCGGCTTCTTTAAATTACGGGTGCCATTTGGGTCATTTAATTATATTCTGTATCTTTGGGGTAATTAGTGCAAATTCTTTTTTCTCCATAACTTTGTAATGATTTAACGGTTATGTAATGGTTTATGAAGTCAATTTCTAGATGTTTGAAATATTTTTTCATTATCTTGAGTCATTTTTTGGCAGTTTGGAAATGATCGCTTTTAAATGAATTGAGTACCGTTTGAGAAGCATAGGCCAGGATGTTAAAAATTGTTTAAAAGTAATTGGTATTATAGTACGTAAAAGTTCCAGCGGCAGTAGTTTCAATTATTTAGTAGCAGAGAAATGAACATTTAAATGATTAATTGATTTTAACGAATTGTAATTTTTCCTGGGTTTATAATGCATTAACTTATACCAATTTCATAATTTTTAAGAATATCTTCATGTTGCACTTCAAATGGGCAAAATTAGGCCATAAAGAAATATGCATGTGTTTCGGGAAACATTCGGGAAACATTTCCGGGAAACTAATCAAAAATTACCAATGCAAATCATTATTTATAAGTTCATCACATATAATCTCTTGGACAACCTTGTTACTGCAAACGCAAATTCACTATCTTTTGATGTTATTACGTGTGAATATGTAAAGCAAGTTTCTAGAATAAAACAACATGATATTAATAAGAAAGCCATTTTTTTCATGATATTTACCCTAATTATTAGAATGCTCTTCTAGGGTTTGATAAAACAGAAGTGTCACCAACTAAAAAGGTTAAAGCGGAATTATTATTTACTTTCTCAGGTAAATTGTTACTTCTCTCACTTATCCCCGAAAACGTGCCATATGCGATTTAAAAAGTATTCATTTAATTAACATTTTATAAATTTACAGCCCAGTTCATAGATTTAGCTGGAATGTCAGTTCAATATCATTTCTCACTTGGATTCAGGCCTTAATTCAAGCCTCTTGTTATTACAATGGCCAAACTTTTCGTACTTTTTAAATTTATACTTTGCCCTCACAGTTATTTACCATTAGAAAATACGGGGAATTATTTCAGTTTGATTTTCCATGATTTCCAATCTGAGAATTTAACGAGTACATACCTTATAAGAAAATTATGTGTGTCTATAAATGAGGGGTCATCGACAAGAACCACACTAATTATTTGCACGTTTTATATCATAAAATTATGCATAGTTTTAACCTTGAGGTAAACAATGTATCAAATGGTCTATTACTTATGTATTTTTGATAGTTAATGGAAAAATTATTAGTTAAACATTAAGCCAACACCTGTAACATATGAAGTACTTGTAGCATATTAAATATAATGAAGAACACTAAATCTCTTATTTTGGAATGATGATAAGCTGCATCTATTTCTTACACCCCAATCCATCGCGAGGGCGAGTTAAGTCACCAAGCATTCATGACATTCATTTTTTGGTAATCCGCAACTTTACACCTTCATGCAGTTTAAATTACTGTACATATTTCGTATTCTTGAAATCACGAAAGTGATCGTTAATTTCCCCTTAATCTCTCTGTTCGAAAGTCATTCCCTCTTATCTTCCAGTCGAGGCTTCCTCTACCAATGCAATGTGGAGCTAAAATTATTCATTTTTTTCAGCGTTAAACTAAAAAAATATCTATCATACTGAAGAGCTTTATTCTACATGTTTAATGAGTATCTCAACAAAGTCTCTGATATAATGATGCTTAACGCTCCCTGTAACGCTATTCAAAAAAAGATTCTTCGCGAAATGAGCTCCTTTACCCTGCACCTTGTTCCCTTCCAAAATTAGTTCCCCTGTGTAGGGTACCAAATGCTCAATGTATACTAAAAATGAGGTCTAACCATCGCAAACGACACCTCTTTTTAATATTTTGTCGCAAAAAATTTGACTTCATGATTGTAATTAGCCAGATGAAATTCATAAGGCACGTATTGCTTCCGCAAAAAAAACTCATCCGCTGTTTTAATTATGAAAGAAAAAGTTTTGTATTTGGAAATGTTTTCAAAGCAGGGACGTCTTTGAAGCCCAACGGACAAAATGAGACCTTCTGTATACGCACACGTACTCATTTAGATTGACACAAAGGTCAAACGGGGAAACTCTTAACGGCAGATGTTTTGAGGCACATTCTTTTGGGCAATGTCCATTTCTTTGAGCTTGGCATTTAAGTTTCAATGTAAAACTATCCAGCCTACTCATATCTCTCTTAGTTTTCTTCGAGCTGCCATATTACGTGAATGTGGATGCTCATTCATCTCTCATTTAGTGATTACATAAGTATATATGTTTTAAATGATTTTTTGATAGAATGTACTTCTATGATCCACGGTCTTTTTTATAATTTCTATTTTAATGAAAATAATATCCATATAAATTGAAAACAATGAATAGTATATATATTAACTAATCACTCAGTAAAATTGTGATTAGCAGCATTTCCATTGAGTAATCTGTGAAAGAGGCTTACATATAATTTTGAAACGCTGATAATTATAACTGGTTTCAAATTATGGGTAAAAATAAATTATTTGAAAAATGAAATAAAAAGAAAAGACTTGTATTTCACTTGTTATTATGCAAATGGCAATATTTATTATATAAAAAAATATATCTTTTTTACGTTTCATGTGAATTAGAGGTATAGTTCTTGACTTAATAATTTTGTGGATTATTAATATATGATTGTAACAACAACTAAACAAGGGTTTGGAGTTCGTAATTTTGATTTTCAAGTCATTTAAGGATATTTTTTTCTTTCTGAGCTAGCAAGGTAATTTGATGAGTGTGCGGGAAGCTACGACTTTAGTTTTCATTAGAGTTAAAGTTCAGGATACTCTCTAACTATACCCGTATTTGAGTCGTAAAAAAATCGATAAACCTTTTTTTCTACAAGTTTCAAAAACAAGAAATAGTTCAAATCGTTTTTTTGTAGATGAAAACTATACTGTTAGAATTATTCCGCCATAAGAAGCACACATGCATCATAAAGTGAAAAATGATTTCTGAACTTTTTTGAAGACCAAAAAAAGGATTATAAGTCCTAACTTCTATTGATTTTATGTATGACAATTAGGGGAGAAGGGTGAAAATGTTACTCAAGAAAGTTATTATTTACATGAATAGCAGGAAAAAAACATCATATGAGATTTATCGTGTGTCCAGAAAGTACAACATCCCTTTTTTGTAATTTTGAATGCGATATATAACCTATCTCAATCAGGATACATTTTCTTATGTTAAGCATATTTTACGTGACTAAAAGTTTATTGGTGTTTTTCATCCCCCTTTGCATAATTCAGCAAAAAAGAGTGATGTATTTGCCTTGCGACTTATTATTATAATGCTAATCCATTTCAATGAATAAAAAATGTTCTCTTTTTTAACTTTTATTGAACGCTGTATTTGTGGAAAACATTGTCTATGAGGTTAAGATTAGTGAATGATATTATATATCATCTTTCATTGATTGAAATTGTTTGTATTACTCACTGAATAAACTCGATTATTTTGCTCAGTGAATTGACATAAGAGCTTAGTATAGTTTAATAATCACTCTGTTAACTTATTAAAATTCTCCTAAAGTGAGTGAATATTTAATGATATTTAACATTTACGTCTAATTAGCCTAAATAACATGAATAGGGATCGGAGGTAAGTTAAATTCAGGAGGGAACAATAATTCAAAATAAAAATTATTTTATATCAATGAGATTTAATTATTAAAATAACATGACGATGATACAAGAAAATGATGCTATTGGACGCTCATATGGTCTAGTTTTTATATGCGTTATAATATCCTTCGTGATTAATGTGAAATCATTTCCACAAATGGTGCAATGGCTAGTTACCCTGAGTTATTCGATTGATTCCATCATAAGCACCGAATGGTTTTGCCTTATGGAGGCAGACGTCTGTATATATCGTGAGTGTAGGGCAAAAAGCGACGCTATAAATTGGTAAATGCTTCTGCTGGAGTGTATGCCTTCAGTGTCAAAAGATCCCGGCGAGTTAATTTGAGCGAACATGATTTACACAATGGACGCACACGCCTGCTTGAACTCGCAGTTTAATTTCTGGCTCACATGGGGCCGTATTTGAATAAGCGATTCCGAGATAATCCTTGCAGTCCCAAAATCGAGATTCAAATCCGATTATCATGAAAAGTTCGGAATTCGCAGAGTTCCTGGCACTGCTACCCCGATAAGTCCCCCCTACGGCTAAGTAGCCCTCCATTCTCTCCCGTGTAGTCCTGAGTTTAATACCAAATGCTCCTCCTTTACAATTCATTTTGTACTCTCCCTCGATTCCCGGGGGAAGGAGTGAGGGGGCACTGATGACTTTTATGTTGAAGCCACGGGGAGCAACAACTAATGGAAGTGGAGCCCACTGGGCACAGAGTATAATCGAGAATCCTCGCGGACGTTTCTCGATAAAAGAAATCGCCGGGAGCGTTTCCTGCGCCGCCCTTCACCTTGCCTCTAGCGGAGCGTCGTAATTAGAGGCTGGCGAATATGATGGAGTGCCGAGCGGAGTGGGGGTCGGTGGTGGGA
>LYUA01000682.1:298621-320670 GCA_002093875.1 Calopteryx splendens
TTTAGGGTATATGAAAAGCCCGGGCTTAACGTCAAAAAATAGTCCAGCATTCCACTATTCCACGCCCCCTTTCCCCACTTCCCATCCCACCACCCTTCTCCCATCTTAGCGTCACGCGGTGGAGGACAACAGTCTTTTATAAGTATGGTGATATATTATTTTATGACCATATACCGTGAATGAAAACTATTAACTTTTGTTTTAGTGATAAGAAAAATGTATGAATATGATTTAAAGGGAATATAGATGCATTATCGGGCTTCTTTTACAGGGGAGTTGAAATTAATAAATGCTTTAATGAATATTTTTCCCAAGAAGCTGAACGATGCATAGGAAAGAAACTTTTATCTTGAATGCTTTGATTTTCTTTTAAAATTTGCAATGTATATTTATAAACCTGATGCTGTATTTATAAATTTGATATTTGAACATTTAAAAAATTTTTAAAGTATAAATTCCACCTTTTATATTTTTTAGGGTGGAAAGTAAATTTCAAATTGTCTATAGCTATTTGATCCTTTTATTTAATGATCATTGAATAATATTTATTATTATTTTTTAATTAAATAGGTATTTAGTTGCTAACATAGTTTTTGAAATAAAGTATTTTTAGTGTTTATATTCTGCCATGGTTAAAATTATTTGAACTTGTTATTTAAATATACTTGTAATATTATCTTTGACATGTTATTAAGAAATAGGTGGACATGAATTAACAAAATTTCCGTTTTAAATACTTAATATAATCAGTTTTACGCCGTTAAAGGAAATATCATTAGTAAGCAACTCTTCCTTCCTTTCTAATAATGATATCTGCTGATATTTTAGAGCTGAGATTGATTTAATTCAAGAACTTCAATGCCAATTCATTACCATCAACTCTGACGGAATACATAATTCTATAAACATCTTTTGAAATCCATCCAAAAAATAAAATTAGATGGATTCCCTTACTTCAATACTATTGATTTCAACTGGTACCACTAAAATCAGCTGTTTCATTTATTGCTGCAATAGACATTTATCATATAGTTATCATGTGTGAATCTATTTAAATATGTCACGCTTCATTGTAAATTATTGCGAAGGATATTGTTATTTCATGCCATGTATAGTAAAACACTGATATCTCTCATTTCATGTAGTAGCTTCTTAAATGGCTAGGTGATAACGCAAATATTTAAATGATATTACAAAGCTGTACGGTGGACGTTGCTTATTGAGTATACCAACGGAACCCGAAAGCTTATTCAACGCAATTGTGTGCACCGCTGGGTATAAATCAAACACGGTTTTCCACCTCTTCCTCTTCCATAGGCCTCAAACACATCCCCTACCCTTTTCAATAAATATTGGCTTGAATTCATAATTTAGCCTCAATTTCCCGGGGCCGAAAATATTCTTCGCTAAATGGGAATCATAGAAATGAAATTCACGACGCGTGGGAGGAAGCTGAATCCAAGATGTGAGTAAGTGTGGGCCTATGGAGGTGGAGTGTGATCTGGCGAAGGGGCGCGTGGTTGGGGGTCACTAAAGCATCTCCTTCCGCCTCTCTTGTGTGCACGCACACTGGCCACTCCAAGGGGGGACGCGACGAGTCTTTGTTTCTTTTCCTCGTCTCCTCTCATGAAGGAGAAATAACTTCCACTTGCGACCAACTCTAGGGTCGGAGGGGGAGGCGGGAGGGCTGCAGTCCCCCATCCTTTCCCTCCTACTCCCAATCGTGTGGATTGTGCGAATTGAGGTGCCTAGTTTCCAGGAATATGAATCGAAAATTTGAAATAAAGCGTCCCTCGGTTCGGCTTAATCAAATACGGCTAAGGCTTGTTAAATCTTGGGTAGCCTTTAAGCGGATTGGGATAGAGGAGGGGTGAATTGAGGTCCGGCAAGATTAAAGGTTTTATTCTAATGACACTCCTAAAGTTCTTGATTGGATGTTCATTTTTTATGTAGCACACATGATTGAGAAACTGAAAGAGTTTATTTGTTTGGAAAGTAAATGTGTTCTTACAATAGGAAGATCAAAATCAATTAGGTGGAACCCTAAGCCATCCTGAATGTAGTCCATAAAATTCGACCTCAGTCCGGTCGCGCGAATTTTCCCGCGCGAAGTTGACCGATGCTAACCTTCAACAATTCCGTACTAGGACATAGTTTCTGTTTCTGGTAAATACCTAGTGTTGATTTAAATGGACTCAGTTTCATTCGAAGTTTCGATGAGTTGGGATATTTTGTGTGGAATTATCAGAACGGAATATGTATTTCTTTTATTGAAATCAATGGACAAGGATTGCCTTACCTGTTGATATAATTTTTTAGGAGTTGGTAAATTTATAAAAAAAATTATGTAGCTGAAGTTGTTAAAAAAGTGAACAAATGTTTAATTAATTATAAGTAGTTTCTATTTTTATTTTAAATTATTGAAATTTTATAACTTGCAGAAATAATGGCTTTTTTTATCCGGACAAAATTCAGGTCTCCTTTGTCAAATCCAAGCTTTATAATTTTTGGTGGCCACATTAATTAATTTAATAACAGATGGCAAATAAAAGAGACATGCACCTCATTCCCAAAATATTCCATGTAACGTGTCGTATGATACGATTTGATGTTTTAAGAAATGTGTTTCCTTTGGTTGATAAAGTTAATAAATATATATTTTTACCTTCGTCACTGAGAGTTACCTACTCAATTAAATGTTCATTGTGCAATGCACATTGAGAAAATATTATAATTTAACTGATCAAAAATATTCATATAGTATAATAACAAAATGAATACTTATATTATATTAATTGCTATATATAGGTTAAGGTAGGTTTCTTATAGACACACCCCAACAATAGCCCTGTCTTCATTTCTGCATATTCTATGACTCTTTATTCCATCCAACCTGGCTAATCTTTTCCTCCCTCACCCTCACTTACCTAACATTCTCCCTTCTATCACATTCTTCAACTTCCCAATGCCACTCAGCACGCTCAACATCCACATTTCCTTGGATTCCTTGATTTTCCATCCACTTGCCTTCTTTGGATTTCTCGCAATAGCCTTCTCTCCTCCCCTACCATTCCCAAAACTTTCCATCTTTCTCCATATCCAAATCTCAATATCCTCCAGCCTATGCTTTTTATCAAGTCTCAACGATCATGTTTCCGAATCATATAAAACTTCACTCCATATAAACGACTTTACTATTCTCTTCTTTACATCCTTGCCTAAGGTCCATAGATCTTTTCTCCTCGTGATAACTTTTCTTACCTAATGCGCGTCTTCTTCTATTATCCCTACTATTCTGACCACCTTCGTCCAAAACGCAACCTAAATAGTTAAATGTTCTATCTGCTCAAGCTAATGCCCTCCTAATTTGATGCTTATATTTGATTTCCTGTCATGAGAAACTTTTACAACATTAACATTACCTTTTTTTTCTTCTCATTTATTTTCAATTCATGTCTAACACTCTGGCACAGTAGTGAAATCAGCAATGACTTCAACCCCTTGGATGATTGGCTAACTAAAGCTTAATGGTCAGCAAACATGACTGATTTGATAATTTCCCCACCTAATTTTACTCTTACCTATAGTACCTCTGATGCCTTCCTTACAATTTCCTCCACGTATACATTGGAAAGCAGCGGTCATAAGGGCCCTGTCTTACCCTGACCTACTACCGCCCACCCCGTTTCTCCATCCGCTAGCCTCATCTGTGCAGTCTGAGGCGTATACAGGTTTTGAATAAGTTGTCTGTACCTCTATTCTACTATCCTCTTTTAATATACCTTCATGAGTTGTTCCCAGAAACGCCTATCACACGTCTTAAGGAAATCTATGAAGCAAACTATTATATCCTGATTAAACTCCATATTTCTTTCTATCAATGACTTCATTACTGCTATGGCGTCACGTGTACCTCTACCATTTCTAATCCCAAACTGATCTTCTCCTAAGTAATCATCAGCCTTCTTCTTCATCATCTTATTGTTTATCCTTAGTACTACCTTTGCTGCGTGTGAAATAAAACTAATTGTTCTATAGTCCTCACATTCTGCTACTTTCCCTTACTTTGGGATGGGAATTAATACTGATCAAACAAAGTCTTTTGGCCACATTCCACCCTCATAAATGGTACGACCTACCTCTTAAAACTCTCTCTGCCATGTTAACCTAAGCTCTTTAATAATTCTGCAGGGATATTACTTGCTACAATTTCCTTTAATGCATTTTTAGAATATTTATGTGGCATTAAATTAATTTATTTGTGCATATTACACTAGTGCATTATGCAATATGGCATTTTCATTAATGCATTATGCCAGTAGTTTATTATGAAAAAATTCCTTACCTCATTTCTACGACGGAGAAATAGCGCCATAATTTTAGCTTACTTAAGTAAGGAAAAACGTGAAATAATTGACTGTTTTCTGAAGTTTTAAAAGCATACTAAATGCATCCTTTAAAAATACTGAGACCAGTGAGCTTGGGCTGATAAATTTAAATAACGGTTTTTCTTATGACGGAAACCCGTTTTGCATACATCTTGTCTAGCATATCCTGGAGGCGGCATACAACTCGCAGAAAGACCAGTTTAGTTGTTTCATATTATGTTGAAACTTTTGGATAGTATTGTCACTTTAGTGTCATTCCTAATCCTACACGCATTCACATCACCCTTCAATTTGTGTTAATGCCTCATTATGTCACCCATGCCAGAATATAAAACTACCCATAACGTTACCCTTTTGGTTCATCTCAAATGTATTTTCCTTATTTTCTCATTGGAGTATTGGGGCATCTGCTAATATTTTGTAGCTAATCTAAATTTAGAAATTCTTAATTACCATCGCGTATTTTACTTTAGTATGCCTTAAAAATGTTGCTCCATACAATTTCATTTTTTTTTTAAATTCTTGATGATGCAAACTCCTGTAAACATTTCACAGCTAATTAATAACAAAAATGCAATGCCATTGAAGCTGGACTACGAGAGAGTCGGCGATTTTTATAATTGTGATGTTAACTTGTGGAAACTGATGTGTTAGGTGAATACCATTAGTTTCAAATGAAGGAGCGCGGAGGTAGCATATTGGGTTATTAAAAAGCTTGTGCCTTGAAGTTTTCCAAGGTGCTCATTTTAAAATTATAGAAGCGCAATTTTTACGAAAAGGTAATTGGCATTAACTTTTGTTTTTGTTTGTTTTGTGATTTGTTCACCCGCTGTTTGCCTTATTTACCATCTACAACAGTAGCGACCATTAATATCTAAGAAAACATGCCCTAAATATTCTTTAACAAAATTAAATTATGTAAATGCTTTCTTTCTTTGTATGCAATTTGTGAGTGAATTGCAAAAATGCGTTCATCTAAGATAAATGTTGAAAACGGTTTTCCGTATTTAGATGTTGCATTTGTGCTACTTTTTGTCGAATATCTTAGAAATGTTTAAATTTTAGTGCTCTTCTGAAGTTACATGCAACAAATTTGATAACGTTCGCATGTAATAAAAAAAATGTATCAGGAAATGATTTTTTATTAGTTTATGTGTCATGCTTCACATACAATTGAAGCTAAAGTATCTTTGCAAAAAATTCACGGAGGAACAGGCCATAAACGATTAAACACATGCAGAGTTCCTAAGCTTAGAGGTATTTAGATCCATTCGGGTTATTTTTGGACTTCAAAGGGAAAGAAAGTAATTTCTTTCATTTAGTGAAGGGTGAACCGACGAATTCATCTAATCACAAATACATCTGAAAACATCCTCTTTGGGAGAGCACGCAGGCCTGATAACATTTGTGCATGGTGTTCTGAAGCCACCGGCTCATTTTTCAAGCTGATATATTTTTCATTCTAAAGGTTTCTGGGTAATATTAGTTAGTTTTCCTCTCCTCATCTCGGTCCCATGCTTTTCCTCTGAAGGCGTAGTAGACGCTCGAGCCGCGGATAAGGCTGCGATATTGGAAGGCTCGAGTATTGAGAGTGATTGGTAATGGACACCTCGTCTCTGGGTTAGCAAAGCTGCGTTAGTCCACGTAATTCATTTTATTTTTGCAGCCGAAGGTTCAGAAGATTTAATTACTCGAGTAAGAAGGAGGTCTTAAAGGGCACCATTGATCGAATCGGTGAACCTTCTTTTGTAATATTTGAGCGAAACTGTTCTAAACATGGATCCTTAGTCTTAATATACATCTATACAGTACTATATTAGCAAGCACTGTGGTGTGTGGATGGATAGAATAGCGCACCAGGGATTTACCAGCTAATTTTTGTGCCACTATAATGTAAAGGACAAGCGAATAATTTAAAAAAATCTAACGATTAAGTTAATTTTATGAAACTTATTTACATGCACTGCAGGTTCTGAGTTTTAAGTCTACCATGCGATGTTAGTGGTGGTTATAGTGTAAAAGAAATATAAAGCATAGTTACTAAAATATTTTTTATATGTAAAGCGAAAAGCTTTTTCGTGAGGAACCTCCCTGACGAGCATTTCGATATCTAATCATTCTTAAGTGAACGCTGTTTAAGAAAGCACTCCGTTCGGCAGTATATCTCCTTTATCTTATTTTCATGCTTACTCTTGTGACGGAGTAGGCAGAGGTTTGTAGTGGTACATTGTTAATGTTATAAAAAAGAGGCCTGCCTTTCATTGATGCATAAAATTTAGTCTGTGATTTAAACTTCGGCTGTGTGTGATTTCCAACGTAGGTCTACGTTGGAAATCACACACAGTTGGAAATCAAGTCATGTTATTACGTTTATCGTAGCATTGTTAGTCATTTATGCCACCTTTTCGCTACTAACGATGTATTTAGGTAATCATACCGGTCTCATGGGGAACCCGCAAGCTGGCAGCATATTCGATGCGAGACCCAACTAGCGACTGTTAATTTCTTTTGTCACATTTCCCCATTGTTATTTTTCCTAATTTATTTTTAGTTTGTCCGCAAATATTTCTTTTACCAAAATAGGAGATTTTTGGTAGGATAGGAATTTGGGGGATATGCTATTATTTGAACAACTATATTAACATTTTTATTCATTTCAACAACTCTTTTTCCAAAAATTGGTAGGTATTAACACACTCTCAAGTTTAATTCATTAATTCTAATGGCCCAGTGTTGCGCCAACCGTTTAATTCATTTTGGTCCTCTCCTAATACCCTCCTTGGGGCCACTAATATCGCTGTAAACTACCTCGTCCTCACCAAAGAAATGAGTTTATTAATATCGGCGATGTTGATGTAATTAATGTACGTAAGGAATGTGAGATGATCGACGACAATTAATTTGGGAGCACCTGATGTGACATAAATGCATAAGAGATAGAATCATTTACGGCAACATTTTGAGATCACTTAAAAATAATAAAATCCAGCATTTTTATTTTTGCATTATTAACTTCGTGTTTAACTTTCCCTGATACCGTTTGTCGAAACCATATAGAATCTATAAATGTTTTTCAACTAAAATATTATTTTTTTCAGTTCTCTTTTTGATTTTTTTGTGGTGGAAATGAACGTCCCAATTAACATTTTGCCAGCTGAAAATTTAGGAGACTATAGTAACACCTGGGATTTATACAAAAGAAATTTGCATGCTTCTTTTCACTGAATGCTGATTTTCACTCAAAATGAGGTTCCGTTCTTCCGTTTATAATGTCAACATGTGTAATATAAATTTTTAAATATGATTGTATGATTTCTGCATTCAACGTCAAGATCTCCTATATTAGACCAGCTTCGTAAATTAAAAACTATAGAGTTACATCAATGGAGAAGATTTAAATGCACTGCGGTAATCTGAGTAACAAGTATATCATACGATGCTAGTAGTGGTTAAACTGCAAAAAATATTTAAAGCATAATAGCTAAAATATATGCTGCATAGAGGAATACAAGGATGATTTGTGAGTAATATTTTATTTGTTTATCGGTTTGAACACGTACTTTGTAATTCTCAAACAATATTCAAGACTATTCAAGCACTTATTTGAGTTTTCGCCTCTTAAGGACTCAATAACGCACAATAAATTTCACAAATTACCAAGCTATTAAAAATTAGTATTATTTAATTATTTTATGCACAGTAACACTGACGTAATACAAAATACATTATTGATACCAAAAATGAATTTTACGGTGCTGGTAGTCCAGTGGATAAAGCGTTGGGCTGCTGACCCGAGGGCCCGTGTTCGATTCCGGATGGCGTCTCTGGGCACCCTAAGCTTAACCCTAGGTCTGAACCATTTATCGGGTACCAGGCCATCCTGGGAAACCGCAGCTGGCGCTGGGAAAGGAACTCGCCCCCATACCCTGATGTGTGAATTTCACACGCCATTGGGCTTAGTACTTGGTGAGCTCTACCCTTCCAAACCAAACTTTGGGTTGATTAATGTGGTATTTTTAATGACGTTAAATAAAAATTACTTACAACTTATGAATACATTTACATAAGAAAGAAAATTTGCATGAGAAGCGGCATTATCGTAAACCTATATTTTCCAAAAATTTGTTACCTCTCATTCATAATTTTTAACGATGAAAATTCCTCCGTGTCCATTAGTTATGGACAAGGTTTTGATTTATAACCCTTCCTTGATCATTTAAGTAAAATATTCGTTTATTGGGAGCCAATAGTTAAAAACCACATACTATTTGAGAGAAAAGATTCAAATGTTCAGAAAGATGAAAAGATTCAGATGTTGAATGATGAAAAGAAAAAAAGATGTTGAAAAGAAAAAAGATGTTGAATGTGAAATGATGAATGATGAAAAGATTCAGATGTTGGCGAAGAGGAAAATTGGTAGCCCTCTTAGGTGACATAGAATGCGTTCCCATTTTAAGGATTCAAAAATAGAATTGATCATAAATCGCTAAATTCATGCCTTCGAAAAAATTGGTGATTCAGGCGAGATGTGTTAGGCTTGAAACATATAAAATAAAAGCAATTTTGGATCATTAAAACAGTTATAATATTTCCTAGGTTTCGACGAATTTCGTCGATTCGTACCTGGTGATGTCAAAATACGTCGAACCGTAGGTATAATTATAGTTGTTTCATACAGGAGAAAAATGTTTTTATCTCATGCCTACTTCCATGCGGTCATGATTACTCGCTATCGTTTCTTGTCAAAATAACTCCTGCATGAGCTTCCACATTAAAGACGCAGCGGGGAAACCCAAACGAATTCATATCCTCGTGAAGACTGGAAAAGTGGCTAAGGGAATGTGTGTGTATAAGTATCCGTTGCTATCCGTCCTTTCCCAGAAAAGGGCCTGAATGCAAACCCATTTTATCCTGGCGAACTTACGTGCAGGAGTTGAAGTCTGGCAGTCATCCGTGACCCGTAAACGATGCAAATAAAGACAGAAACCTCGCTGCTGAAGCCGCGAGCGTTAGGTTTTTTTTAACCGTCGAGGGAATAATGACGTTTGGACCGGTAACTACTACATTTCCGCTAATATGCCATCGTGAGAAAATATCACTTGCCCTCCTTGGCAGGCTTATCTCACTTGCAAGAGCAAGGAGGAAATTCTGGAAATATTTTCAGAAATAGAAAAAAAACTTGACTGAAGTATTTTAAATGGAGACGGTAGTAAAAAGGGGATCCTGAGTCATATTTCGAGTTAAAATTTGTGAGGGAATCTTTTCTTTCAGCGATCTCTTGGAAGCATTAGTGCTGATAGGGAAGAAGGATCTCCCTAATTTTATCCTTACTACGTCCCCTCTACCGTAACGATTTGCAGATTATCGGTTGAAGTGCTGCTTTTATGGAGAGGAATGGGTGAGAGACTTATCGGTCCCTCAGCCTCTGCTCTTTCCTCGGGTTGGGCTACTCCAAAACTCATCCTAAAGGGTCCCTGTGACAGATTGGAAGGCCATGCAGTCATGACGTGTCTACGGCCTCCGAGGTAATCTCCGGCAGTTACTAGATGAGACCCTCCCGCTCGAATGGTGGCGCCGGAATAGGACGGATCGCCTGATCCAATTTTTCTTCCCTGCCTTCCCCTTCTCATTCCCTCACCCCCTCAGCTCTCACCGGGAGAGGGAGCGAGGGGAGGGCGGGGGGATTTGACATTAGCTTCTTCCCTCTCCCCATTACCTCAGCCCCTACAGGGGTCTATGTGAGGGGGGGAAACTCGCGACGGGGAGCCCTTCGTCACCCGTCCACCCTCTGGTGCCTATCGGCTTGCTTGGAAGGGTTTGGCGGGCAAAGAGAACGCAACCCGGCGAGGACACATCAAACCTTTGTCACTCTAAATAAAGGATGTGCAACATGTCCGGGCTAACATTCCCCGCGTAGCATGTTTAATGGGGCGCCTGTGATCCACTCAGTGAGTCTCACTCGATGTTTTTCCACGAAACGTCTTGCCGAAGCACTCTTGTCGACGCCTTTCCTGCTGTTTTTAAGTACCATCTACCTACCTACTCGTATCTCCGAATTTTATTTTATTGCTGAAGTTTTATTTTAAGACTAAATATACTCATTTTTTATGAGTTTCAGGAAAATTTGTAGCAAATAACAAACTATTTTCAGTTCCCAAATCTTACCTGTAAGCTATATTATACCTTCCAAACGGTTGGAGTGCACCAATGGTGCTATGGATTTGCAGAAGCCGATATCTATGTGCTCTCTATTTATTTAAATATTTATTACTATTTATCTAATGCCTTAATTAATTGTGCCGTAGTATGTTTAGTTTTGTGTAACATTTCCATATTGGAGAGGAATGAAATTTAAGAACTTTGTGATTTCCACGATATTATTAACTTTACGAGATCCGAGATTCATTAATTTGTGTCATCTTAAGGTGTCACCGAAGGTGACACAAACACTCGGCTTGGAACCTGGGTCGTGATAGTAAAATATTACCTGGAAATTTCAAAGTTATCAACTTCATTCCTCTCTTATCACCTCTTAACTTTCAATTGACTTCATTCAACATTTAAGTAATGTAGCAAGTTATTTTCAATCAAATTCACAGTTATCAACCCGAAGGGTGGTTTTTTAGGTGACAGTAGAGCTCATCCTACACCAGGCCCAACAGCTTTAGAAATTAAAATTCCAGCGTAAGGGAGGCTGTTCCTTTCCTTGTGCCGCTTGAGATTTCCCTGGATGACCTGGTACCCAAAAAAATACAGCTTGGGTGAAGC
This sequence comes from Calopteryx splendens, assembly GCA_002093875.1. NCBI lineage: Eukaryota > Metazoa > Arthropoda > Insecta > Odonata > Calopterygidae > Calopteryx > Calopteryx splendens. Next base: position 309,778 of record LYUA01000682.1, read on the forward strand.
TGAGGGTGCCCGGAGTCCTCACCTGGAATCGAACTAGGGCCATCCCGTCAATTGCTCAGTGCTCTACCCACTTGACTACCGTTCCCCTGTTATATTCAATGCTACCCCAAAAATCTCCACGCTGTAGCATTTCGAAAGGTTTATACAGACTTTAAGAGAATTATTTCTTCATATGAAGCGTGTAACTAGTCACAATAGCCTAAAACTGAGCACCTGATTCTTTTCTAACATTTTATTATAAACATAATGACTCTGAGAATTTCATCTAGCATATGTTTTATCAATTACTGCTTATGAAATTATCGTTTTTATTTCGTATGTCAATATTTTATTGAAAATTTTTTTTTAGGTTATAACCAAATAAATAGATAAGGATTCATCATTTCAAAAAATTAAGCAATATTATAAGCCTAAAATATTAAAGAAAGATAAAAGCACCATGCACAATTCTAGTAAACGACGATTTAGACGAAGCAGAAACGATTATTGTCCGCTTCAACAGGATTGATGAATAGTGTAAAGCATGGTCCTTAGGAATATTAAATGTGAATAGCAACATTATATTCTGCGTTCTACGGGGCCGTTGTATGAGACATTGAAAGTAAAATAGGCTGGTAATCATTTTTTTACAAATTTCAATTTTCATTTGAATATTTTAACTTGGGACCACGATCAGCTTTTTAGATTTTTTCGATCGATTTCTATAGTAGTGGAGGCCAATGCTTAAGGCCCTTGTATCTTTCCCTGAGAAAAACCTCAGTAAGAAATACCACTCTCGGGGAAATGTGTTAACCTTTAACGCTATCATAAGTTAAACCTTTATTTTCCTGCTATTATTTTGATAGTCTTGCCCGTGTAAACCATTTAGGTGCCGAGTAGTATTGTAAATTATTCAATCATTCATAGTCTGAAATATTTCACGTTAATGTGAGTGAAGCGCATGGCTCGAGGCCAGAGTCTAACTAAACGATACAACGGTTCTAGTAATTCCTCCGGCAATCAACCCATTACGCGACATTCTCAGCGAGGTTTCTTTCTCCAGTAGTGAAGGTAAACAAAGCGCCAGCAGGCGCCCCACCCCCACTACACCCACCGCCGACCCCCTCACCACCCACTCATTCATTATTCATCGCCTTATGCGGGAGCCCCACCAGCATACCGCTCACCCCTCCCGAGGCCCAAGGGGTGGCGAGGGGGAAAAGAAAGCATTTCGGCATCCCTCCTCTCCTCCTGCATATCATTGCCGCCACCGTCTTCGGCCCCCTCCAGCCCCCTTCCACCATCCTTCACTCACTATCCCCAACCTCTCGGATTTCTCTCCCTCCCCTCATGACCTCCCACTAGTCTTCCTCCCTCCACATTTCCCTGGATATTTCCATCGTGAAACGTTTGCTGGAATTCAAAAATTCCCCTTATCTTGGTCAAAAGTTTCCATATTCCTTCCATTTTTTTAAAAGCCCTGTCGTTCTTTTCCGCATTTCACCTCCAAACTCTTTCCCCCCGAATAGCTCGAAACGCCTTTTATGAACCTCCTTGTTCCTGTTGAAAACTTATTATGATGATTAAGTTTACGATTTGTTTCGTGCTTACATTTTCTGAAAATGCATGAAAGTTTTTTTTTGTCTTTTTTATTTAACATTCGACAAATGTGCGAAGATGCGAGAGTTGTGTAGAGACGATAGGGTGGCGTACGAACCTCTTAGCTAACGTGGTGTGCTATGTAATCGCTTAAGTTGATGGCAGAGAGGTGAGGCACTGAAGAACGTTGAGATGCATAGGCACTCATTTAATATTTACCGACAATTGTTTGCTAAATGTTCTATATGACACAATATTCTTCCAAATAAACATTTTGGAAAAGCAACCGTTTATTTAGTTTCTTCACAGATTTAAATTTTTTCAGGGATTTAGCTTTTAATGTCGATCCGTGGGAAATGCCGTTCAAGACCTTACTTTCCATTTACCTGGTGGTAAGAGCTCAATTTCTGGTTCAGAGGGCTCTCCACCCCCGGTAATAAAATTTTAAGTTTTCACGACATTTTAATACACAAATCCGTACAGTTTTACATTCTTTTCATTATGTGATCTCACAATTTTGTGATTGCTTCAGTGCTCAAAAATTCCTGACAGTTGAAAGCTCTTCATGGTACACATTACATTAACGTGCATCCTAAAATGCGTTCTATCTTTATGAATTTGGTATGCACTCAACAGAGAAAGCTCTTTCTTCCAGTAATGGACGTACGTAGCTGTGATACGATATTTCAATGGGATATTTTTTTTACCACCTCGATACTATAAACGATTTGTAAGTAAAACTTTCAGTACATTATTTTTTTCTGCTCAAGACGTTAGAGAGCATATATATTTTGAGAAATACACCGTCAATTTCTTCCACACTTGGTTACAGGAAATGAGCTACGGGTATAACATTTATTTGAGTTCGGCTGACTTTAGAAATGTTAGGAAAAATATTTTTCATCGCAGATATTTTCTGATCACGCATTTTTGTCTGGACTGGGCTTGACTGAGATAGCAAATTGCATTCGAGGTTGGAATAATTGAGAGCATTTGACAGGAAGTGCGAGTTCACAGTACTTGTGTTGAATACATTGGTTTGACGGAGATCGCGAGTGTGGGACATCGAACCTCAAAAAACACTTTGATGATCACTTGTTACTTCCGATAAATTGCCTTTTTTCCCCGAGTTTCCTAAGTGTGTTTTTTCTATACAGAACTCCAACTAGAAATGTGCTTCGAAATACGACGAAATCCTTTGCCCAAAATTACCACAAGGAAAACTTTTATTGGCTCTTTGACAAAGACCATCAGAAAATAATTTTTTAACAGATTTGCATTGAGAAATTTTAATCGCTTTATCCCAATCTTTAGGCAGAAAAAGATCCTATTGCGGGTGAAAGTTCCAGCTTTATTTATAAAATCTCTAAAAGCGTGATTTTCTGATTCGTAATCGGTTAGGAACCTTGTATATGAATCCTATTGCGCGCGCTTCATTAGTGACATAATTATAAGTGAATAAAAATTTTACTGTGAAGAAGATATTTACTATACAATTTACACTTTTATGGAAAAGAAAATCCCAGACTGTCCCAGTCAAATATACGCTTACATTACATTACTGACCTCAAAAAGACACAAATATTGAATTTCTTACTTAAAATGCTGCATTTATAATTCATAAGATGGCCCGATATTTTATTATAATGACACATTAAAAACTATATTAGAGAAATAAGTTTCTTTACATCACTTTTAGACACTTAAATACTCTTACGGCACAAAGGTATTTCCCTAATTCTAATGGAAGTGTAGTTGTTGCTCCAATCAGCATTACCTTCTTAGCTGAAATAACTGGTCATAATTTCTGTAATATGTTCCAAGAATAATCTCATACAGTTATTTGTACTTATCCTTGAGTAGACATTAGTTTTATCTTCTGATGGATCTCCAGCAGTTCGAGTAAAAGCTACAAAAACAATTTTCCAAATTTCTCACTTAATTGTATTTAGAGATGAATCTTCATCTGATCATGCTGTGGGTCTATTTTTAGCTTTCACTTTACATTTTACACTTTTTTAATTTAATAAGCAAAAACTTATCTCTAAAAAATCTTATCTCCGTCGTAAATTTGCAAAATTTGGTTTCGTGGTATTAAATTATTTCTTTTAAATGAAAATTAAGCATTGTTACAAAAATATCTTGTCCATCCAAACAATAAATTGCGCCTTAAGAAATTCCTAAAACACATTATTAGTTGTCAATTAATTTCATCTTTTACTGCTTTAAACCTTTGTTTCCCTGCTACCTGGCCCTGTCCTGAAAAAAGACTCTTGTTTCATTTTGTCTTATGAGTTGCGTGTAGATTCGGATGGATGTGTATTAGATTCAATAGCGTTGGGAAAGCTAAAACCTTAAGATATCCTTTAACTGTGGCCTCTATGTAAGGGAAAATGCTGTCTGTCTGTCTAAATGTAGTAAGCTTTTTGATTGTGTTATCCTTTCGAAAGCCTGGATAAAAAAATGTACTTGATACATTGTGCATTTTTGGCCAGGGGATTTCACGTCTCATTCGAGGAGAAATTGCACCCCATATCGTTGAATTGCCAGCCCAGATGGTATTTACCTTTATCTGCTCAGTTGCGAGAGGCATTCAATATCCAATAAAGGCTAGTAACGAAATAATATTTACATTATTGCCCAAACAGGGTCAGAGAAATAGCCATTTTTTCAAATATCCACTACACTAAAGTCGTGATTCAACTAGATGTGTATTGGTAGAGTACTAAATGCACTCGAGTTCACGGAGTACATGTAATAGGTACACGAGAATTCAAAGAAAGTATTTAATAAACACTATATGAGTGAAATCGGTTTATTTTTCAATTCACTGGTAACTGGCCATTAATCACCATTTTATAACGTGGTGAACCAATTCTGTATTAGAAAAAGCTTTTACCTAATTGGTTTTCAAATTTCTAGATATATTAATACTCTTTCAAACTGTAGTAAGGTTCAGGTCTCATATTCTCATAGAGGTCTTCTACTTAATTCTAGAGAACGTTAGAGATATTGTGTTCATCAAAGTATAGGAGCCTAAAATATTCAATTATAATGTATTTCCACGATGATCTATAATTTTACGATACGATAAAAAATTTAAAAATTAAAACATTTTTCTCTAATTTACGTCAAAGGTAAAAATCCTCCATTCTTTTCTTAGTACTATGAGACGCTTGACTTTAAATTAATCATATCAATTAGTTATCAATTTTAAGGTGAGTAAAGAAATCAACCGTTTTTTTCCTTTTCCATGCAAGCATTTCATTAACTTTAAAAATGAAATTTCCAGATAAAAGCTCTTTAAATCACTGCTTTATTTATGTCACGTGACTATAAATAAAAGAGGCGCTTCCTGGGATTCATCTGTGGAACTAAATTTGTCTTTCTAAATTGGTTTCCAAACTTATTGAAAGGATAGGTTAGCAAAAAATAGGAGCCACTGATACGGTCTGCAAAATGAAATCGCCGTTTAAAGAAAGAAAGAGTGATTTCGTCATCTTATATCACAAATTTGGATGGTAAATAATCAAATATATGTGCTCAAAGATTTATATTCCTCTGTTGACCAGACATAAATTTGAGGCACCTTCAAATTTAGTCAAAACATGAAACCTATAAATATATCAATGCTAATATTAAAACTATTACCTGGGGCCCGTTAACTTTTAATTCCTTGAAATTTTTAATTTAATTAACTTTAAAATTCCTTGAAAAAATAGTGCAAATTTAACAAGGGAAATTTTAAGCAAAATACTTTTTCCTATTGAATGCGTGAAAATATTTGGAATTAATAACTTTCAAGGAAAGTGCATTATTGAGAAAAATATTCGAACTAGTATATTAACATTTAGCTTTAAGAAATGGACTCCTAGTACTCATCATATGAGCACTTACTCAGAAGGTCATCACACATCAGATTGCTATGTCAAATTGAAATAGAATCTCAGTTTAAATTTACGTATGAATTTATCACGTCATTTCATCATTACTCTCCATTAATTAATTGAGCATTGTCTTCATTTATCATGACAGTAATTGCCACGCTTAATGTGTGCCGTAAGGGGAATAAAATGGTTTTGATAAATTTATCTTATAAAGGATTTCCTTCATGCATATAATCGGAATGGACTATTTAATTTAAAAACTCTGAAACAAACTAATAGCAACTACAGTATCATTCTTAATAACGCTAATCCACAGGTTAGCTATGTTTCTGATGGATACCTGACACTAATACTGAACAGCTCTTTCCCCTTTTCCGCATACATTTTGCCACCAATCGTGCCATCCAATTTTCCTAATCTCACATCTATAATGTGTATCTCTCTATCTCACTTAACAAAACATGTTTCACTCTATTACAGTTTTCAAAAATCTATTACCACTCAGTATACCCTGATTCGCTTTTCCCTTCTTCTTTGGATTTCGACTCAGAACCTTCTTTCCTCCCTCGCCATGCACACTTCCGTTCGCTTTCCTTTCCGCTCATTTCACATCATCCATCCTTCTCCTCACCCACATTTCAAAATCTTCCATACTTCAAAGTTTCCGAGCCATATAAAACCTCGTTCCGTATGAATTTCTTCACCAGTCTCTTCATCACATTCTTGCCTTAGGTCCTTGTCATGAATCCCTTCCTCCTCGTAGAATGTTCCTTATTTAATGTGATTTTTCTTCTAATATCCATACCACATCTCCCAAATTCGTCCAAAACCCTGCCAACAGAGCTTAAAAATACTGCCTGCTCAATTTTGTGCCCTCCCTCGTTAATATTCAAGTTGGGCTTACTATGCCTGGAGAACCTCATTACCTTCATTTTATTTTAATTTATTTGTATTTGAATCCATTCACACTAGCACTGCTGAGAGTTCAGCCATGACTGCTACCCCTTAGCCGATACAAAGCTTGATCGTTCGAAAATCTGACTGTTCTAATCAGTTCCTCACTAACTTTTAACTCGTACCTCTAGTCCTTACCACGCCGTCCTTACCGTGTCCCTCATTCAATTGTTGAAAAGTACGGATGACGACGGAAAACCCTGTCCTAAGCCCTGCCCTATGCCCACTTTATATCCCACTCCCCTGCCCTCACCTTGGCAGCCTGAAAAGTTAAACTGTTTCGGATAACTTTTCTATCCCTCATGTACGCTGTTATAATCTCCGATACCTTTAATAGGTTTTTCCAATTAACTCTGTCAATCTCATTCTCGAAATCTACGAAATAGAAAATAACATCCTGATTATACTATTTTTTGGGTACCAGGTAATCCTGGGAAATCACAGATGGCACAGGGAAAGGAACTGGCCCCCTTTCCCTGAAGTGTGAAATTCGGGTTAATTACCGTGATTTTTTTATTCTACTCTATCATCCTGTCTACCGGTGACCTCATTACAGTTATTAAGTCGCATGTACCTCTACTCATCCCATAGCCAAGTGCATCCCCTTCCAAAGCATTCGTTGGCCATCTTCTCCGCCCTCTTATTATTTAGCCCTCTTATTTTTATGAGTATTACCTTTTCTGTGCGCAAAATAAAAATAAGTGTCATATAGTCCTTACATATTTCTGCTCTTCCTTTTTTTTGGATGGGAATTAATACTGATATAATAAAGTTTTCTTCCCACGTACCACCCTTCTAAATGTTGCGAACCACGCCGAAAAGAACTCTTTTTTTTAATATTTCCCTATGCTCTTTAGTATTTCTGCAAGGATATCATCTACTCCACAGCCTTTTAAGAATTCATTTCCTCTAATTACCTCTGTATTTCGTAATCTAATACCCCTATACCTAAGCTCTATGGCAATATTATCCCTTTCTATGTCCAAGCTCACTGGCATAATGTCTTTAGTGAGTAGCTCCTCTATGTACTCTCTCCATCTTGCTTGAATATCTTTTGCTTCTATTAATGCTTTTCTTGATGCATCTATAATAGTGTTCTCGGCTTTTCTATTGCGACATGCTGACAGTGCTTTCACTTTCCTGTGCTGAAAACCCATTTCACCCTGTCTCCGTAAACTCTACATACTCTTACACTTTTTTCAAACACTTTTCTTTTGCCTTATTTCTTTATCGCCTAAATTTATTTTCTGCTCATTTTATGTCCTTCTTCCAAATACTTTGCTTACGTTTTTCCATTTTTCTCTCGTCTGTTTTCTTAATCATCTATACTGTAATCCATGGCTCTCTTATCTTTTTTTAACTACCAATCCCATTATGTTTCTTGAAGCTTTCCTTATCCCTTATTGGTGTTGTTTCCACCTTTCTTCTAATCTTTTCTATTATCATACTACGTATACACTGTAATTGTATCTCCTTGTTGTCACATAAAATTCTAACGACTTCTTTCATGTACTTCTTTCTGATCGTTCTGATTATTGTATCTGCATTCCATTTTCTCCTCTGTTTTCGCTTTCCCTACTTCTTGATGCATTAGACCTCATGAGAACTAAATTATGGTCTGAAACTGCATATGCTCCAGGAAAATGTGTGAATGGTAGACGCCATTCCTGAATCTATGCCTAACCATAATGTAATCTAATTTATATCTGTTCATATCCCTTGAAATTTTTCACGTGCACCTAGGTCTGCTTTGGTGTTTATACCAGGTATAATTTATAACTATGCCATTCCCTTCGCAAATTTCTATTGCTCTCTCCCGCGGTCATCCATAAGCCCTCTACGGGGTTGTAGTTATATATCTAGCTCCCCTGCCTCACTTCCATCTTTCCCTTCGCATACCACTACTTTCTAGTCTCCCATCACTATTAATTGTTTTACTCCATGACTAACCTCAATAATTCCCTCTAATTGATCATACACACCATTTACCTCTTCCTCCATATGACTACTTGATCAGTTGTAAACCTGAATTTGAACCACGCTCGTTGGTTCCTCTCAAATCACTACAACTATATTCTATCATTCCTTCACCTTATGCTTATTACTCTTATTCCTACTTTTTAACCTCTATTGAATATAAATATGCAACTGTCACATCAATATTCTCTTTATTCTTCCATCTCACGTCGCACAAGCCTAGCATTTCAAAATTTCCTCGTTCCCTCTCCAGCTTGTTGCTTTCTTACTTCCCTGTCCTCTTTATCGTTCCTATTCTGTCAGTTGCGTTCCTCTTCTGAATCTTCTTTTCTGCTGCTTCCAATTTGGCCGTGCAAGGATTTCCTGTGCTCGTTCAAGTTCAACTTTAAAATAGTATTATTAATTGATCTAAGCAAATGATTTTTCTTATCGGAATGTGTTTCCGAACGTTCAAACAGGACCAACTCTAAAATGTTAGAACATATTTATGATCAATATTCCATGTGTATGCATTTTTTTCTTTTGGAAAATTTATTATTATTATTATTGTACGTTAATCTACCAAATGAAATTTGAAACATAATTTCGTTGAATCCTGTAAATAAAATAACCCTTTTCACATATCACATTTGTATAGCTGCTGGACTGAAAACACTGCATATAGAATTATGAAAATATTCTGCTTCTACTAAAATATGCGGTCTTTTTATTAAAAATATAATATTGCGCTTCGTAGTCAGATAATTATTTCAATAAAAACGCATATTTAGAGGTTTTAGTGGACAATTATTTAAGCATTTTATTTGATTGAACTTTTTGACCATAAAAAAGGTAATTTTAGCAATTCTTGCAATTTAATGTGCGCATAAATACTCATTCTCTCAACTGGTAAATGTTTTCAGTAAATTATTAGAGTAATTGTTTTAAAAGTTTTCAAGCACTGTTTCATCACATTTTATTCTGTCATCCACCTTGCATCTTTTTTTTATTTGACTCTCTCTTTAAATGTGTCAAGGGTTAAATTGTATGATGATTCCATCAATTTTAAATATTGTTTTCGCAGAACTTTTCCGAAAAAATTTTAAATGGAACAAATTCAGTAATTGTAAAAAAAACAGCAACATTTTTAACTTATAGAATACATTCTTGTATACGTAGTACCCTTCATGTCGCCGCAAAGGCCTTGTTTTGGACTCTTGCTTCGAAACGGGACAAGAAGGAGAGGAAGCACTGTCAACGACATGAGTTATTGAGATGTTGTTTTCCTCTTGTTTTACTGCGGTAGTGTTCCATGTGTGGGGTAATACAATCCTTGAATCTATTCATTTCACGGAATTTATCTATCTGATGATTCATTTAATACCATAGTTTGTTCACCCGATGTCATGCGGGGATTGAATTATTTCCTCTTAATAACTCGCTAATAAAACCGCACGAGACCCATACCTTTATAATACAGCGTTTTGTTCTGATGGCTCCAGAAATTCCCATCCCTTACTTCGGGGAAATGTTTGAAACATTTCGCATTCATTTGAAGCAGTTTTTAATGAAATAGGAGGGTTTTATCAATTATTTGTAACATTTTAGAATCTGTTCGTTCAGAGGTGCATTCCAACTCATTCAAGAAGCTTGATTAATGGTATTTCTCGAATCTCCATTAAAGGAATGAGAGAAAGACTGCATGTTTCATGTTCTATGGGTTAATTTTCCAACATGGTTTTTGCTAATGACAGAAGAGCCCTGGAAACTTGTACGAGGGAGTAGGGGATCGTGGGGGGTGAGCACTCTGGGTCCTAGCCGGTCATCAAATCATAGAGTTAGAATGGGCCTATTCTAACTCTATGCATCAAATGCCCCTCTTCGCCTCAGGATTCACCATAAACGGACGTACGGGAGTTAACCACTTCCGGTCACTCGGATTCCGTCACGTTTCAAGAGCCAAGGGGGTAGGTGGAGGTCTGCGTAGGGCATTCGGAGATGTATGAGGTTTGGTCATGTCGTGCATTGAGAACCAGCCTGAAAGAGACAACCACCATACCCGCTACATCCCTCCAGCTATCCCTGCCAACCGTACCGGTTTGCTGATACGGCGTTTCAAATGTGGGACTCGATGGTTGTTGGGTAGGCCAAGAAACGGAGTGTGCTTTGGCATGGAAGAATATAACATACCACAATTTTTTGTAAACCGGTCCAGAACAGCGGAGAAGTAATTTTGGACAGTAAAAAGCTCATTAGAAATCTTAAATATACATACTTCCCTAAAAGCCGCCCTATTGGCGCTTGTTAGAAGGGGGGTGTGACAGGGGTAAGGAGTTGCGGTAAGGAAGGTGAGACGTTGTAAGATGTGTCTGCATTTATCAGACGAAGTTTTTCATGCGCGATCCCTGTCGAGTTGTAATGCGTCGAAATACAACAGATATCAATATATCTATGTCTAAATAATACTCTGCAAGCCACCCCTGGGGTGTGTGGCAGGGGGTGAGTTCACACCAGGCAT